>OY856188.1:237471161-237728292 GCA_963693315.1 Diogma glabrata | reverse complement strand
AAAAATTCTGTAACTGTTGAAAGTGTTTTTTTGCATTTTTCTGGCAAATATTTTCCTTTCGTAGCTAAACAATCTGCCATCCTCGGCTTATTTTTTACCCAATATCTAGGTCGACTGTGGCACATTTGGTGGATTCATGCATCTGGGAACGAATTCGTTGTCATTATTGACAACTGGCAAACCGAGAATCACACTTGCATTGCTGACCGAACAAGAAAATTTGCACCCAATTTTGAACACAAATCGAGGTTTTCGAATCCGAAAGGAACTGTACTTCTTACAGCGTATTGAACGCTTTTAGTCCAGACAAAATAGCCTTAGTGAATGTTTCATGTTCTTAGCCAAACTAATGTTTTATTTCCAATTGAATTATATAGCACGATGAATCTAGTTCTGAACTCTTTATAAATTTATTTTCGGTCACTTTCTTTATTTTCTGGGTACTGCGCCTTATTAACCCTACAGGCTGTTTAGCTCTCGGAACCTTGCTTTTACTGCTTTGGAGATATTTCTGACTGATATGAGCATACACGAATTTTTCCATTATATCTTATAAATTATAAACTTATGGCCCTAAAATTTAAGATGCGTATAAAACTAAGCTGTCCACACAAAATGGCGTGGTTATTAATAAATTGTACTACAAAGTTCGTAAATTTATGTCACAAAAGTGCAATTTTATGTATATGTATTTATGTATGAGTCTCTATTTGTTTCGAACTTGATGTATAAAACAATTTGAACAAATTTAGAGTGGCAAGAAGTTTGGTAAAATTAAAAAAAAAATTCATATGTCGATGACAGTAACATAGTTTATTATATCGTCGATCTTATTCGTGAGACCGTTGCAATTTAGTTGCATAATTTTTACATCACTCGGTGTTTCCGGTAGCGTGTTGATTCGCATTGTTTTTTGTTGCGAGCTCGTGTTGGTATTTAAACTTGATGCTTGACAACATGGCGCTATGTAGTTCTTGGTCCATTGCTTATGTGTGACAAGACCTGAGCAGTTCTTGAGGTGGCACCATTCCTTGCATGTATTACACTGAATAGATGTTGTGTTTGCCCTTAAGATGTTTTTACATATTGAACAGTGCCATGTTTTGGTTGGTCCCAGATTTCTTTCAATACCAGTCATGACGAGGAGTGTTTGAAATAGTGAGGCCAGTGACAGCTGCTTCTTTACCAAAAAAACGGAGCGACGGATTTGAAGCTTTCGTCGAAATTGTTGTGATGGTCCTTGGTCGGAATTGGGTTCCGAAGGCTTCTGGGGCGTAGATCCGTCCAACTTGAGAAGCCAGCAAACAGCAATCTACATAACTGGTTTAAAAGCACTCCACACCAAAACTGTTGAAAACGTAATAAAAAACTATGCTCCACATTGAGTTCTTAATAAAAAAAACACCAAAAATCGCTGACGAGATGGTCCAGCTAAATCGCAACACCAGATCAATCCCAGTCCAACTAAGATCCGGCTGGTCTCGCAGTGTAAACAACTACATGAGTACAGATTTGTCATATTTTTAAACAGCCCTCAATCTTATACTTTTTTAAAAAGGTTTTCAACTATGGCTGACTATGTTGTTTTAGAGTTTGGAATTTGTTGTGTTTAAAATGCAATAAATAATTAAAAACGCATGTGTTGATAATCGGCCGATTAATCGAACAAAAACACCGGTACCGATTAATCGGCAAAATGGTCGATATAGCCGATTACCGATTATCTACCGATTTATCGGTGCAACCCTAGTTTTCTCCAATGTAGGTTTGGTCATCTTGTAACAACATAACCTTAAAGTATTATTGACTCCGTATCAGTGTCATTTACGGGCACTTATGATTTGCTTCTTTAATTTGAAGGAATCTGCAGTTGAGGCGCATCGATTGCCTGTTGAAGAAGCATACGGTGGTGATTGTCGTGAAACAAGTTTTCGTGAGTGGCTTCAAAAGTTTAAAAACGGTAAGTTTGACATCGAAGACGAAGCATGTATGAAACGCCGGAAGTATACGAAGACACGTAATTGGAAGCATTATTTGAAGAGGTTCATGCCAAATTGAAGAAACCATTACTGGAGCTCTCTACCGAACACAATTTATTAACAAAATTGGGCAGAGCACTCAAGGAAGAACGCGTCCATCACTGCTTCAGACAAGATTAAATTGTACCCCTACATGATAATGCTCGTTCGCATGTTGCGGTGTCAGTCACAAACTATTTGGAAAAACTTAATTGTAAAGTCCTACCCCACCCATTGTATTCAGTTCACCAGACATTGCCTCTTACGATTTATTATCACTTTTTCCGGTCGATGGCACATGACCTTTCCAAGCAGCGTTTTACGTCATATGAAGATACAAAATATTGTGTCGATTTGTGAATAGCGACAAAAGAAGAAGAGTTCTTCTGAATGCCAACAGTAAGGTGGGAAAATTTAGTGGCTAGTAATAGTAATGAACAATGAACCATTTTTTCACAATACATTACTAAATTTTGATAGAAAACGGCTGAAACTTATTTGCACTCCTAATGAATTATGCGGCACCAATCAAGTCAACCCTCGTGGAAGACCAAGACCACCTACCAATAGAGACCAAAATTTTTAAAGTTTGCTAAAAAGCGCTATCCAAACACAAGATTAGAAACAAAACATTCAAATATGGAGAAACTTGGGTTGATTAATAGAATTGAACAAGTGTCCAGGGAACTACTCTGTTTTTCTTCTTCTGAAAATTTTAACGTAACATGGGTGCAGACAGATGCAGATTATGCAATTGTGGCGATTGTCGAACAGAAGGTAAGCATAGATGGCATCAATGCCAGTCATGACAAGGCTGTGACAGTATGAAGCAGTGACAAGTACTGCTCTCTTTACCCAAAAACCGAGTGATGGGGTTGGAACTTGGTTGGAACTGGGTGCTGAATGCTTATGGGTGAAGACCTGTGCATGTTGAGAAGCCATCATAGCCATGCCAGATGCTTCATTTTCCAGTATGCCACTAACGCTGATTGCAAAATGAAGAATTGAACTTGCATTGGGATCATGTGCTGATCATAATCAATTTTATGGCCGTTCCATCAAACAAATAAAATGCGAGAAGAAAAGCTACAATAAATTGTAACAAATCGGATTGGGATAATTTTACTGAAATTGAATTCAGTCAACAAATTTTACTACTTGACGTCTTCTCTGGGGAAAAAACAGAAATATTTAACAAAATTAGAGCTCGCTACATCGCAAACGGTAGAAATCAAAACGTTAAGCCAAACTTTCCACAAGAAGCGGTTGCACGTGCTACTTCTACAAACTTTGACTTTAATAACCGATTGACCAGATTTGTAGCACCACACAAAAGAAATAAATGGAGAGAACTAGTAAGTAAATCATAAGGCTTGGAACAAGCAAAACCTCTCGAAGGTCATTCAAATTTACACTCATAATCGATAACTTATCAATAACTGCATGACCTCCTTCAATGATATCCCGACTGAAAATCCGATAAAAAAGCGTAACAAAAATTAACACACACAGTTCATAGAAAAGCTAAAGCCGAAACCAGATCAGGAGAAAGACATCTCCGCAAACTTAATAATGATAACATAGAGTATATCATATTTTCCATTGAAGTAGAGCACGCCATAAAAAAAATTAAGCCATCAAAGCTTATGTAATCCGACGGCATCTCAGTCATCATGCTCAACCGCATTGGACACCGGGGATTGAAGTACCTTCTCTATTACACTCAACACAACACAGCTCGAAACTAAATATCTGGAAAACGGCCAGAATCAGTTTCATCAAAAAAACCTGGGAAAATTGAAGAAAGCATACAAATCAAACTTAATCTTTTCATATCAATGTCCCAAAACAGATTGAAGCAATTCTGCTGCCATGGCTGACAAGATCATATCATCTAGCTTAGCTCTTAACACCAACATGGCTTCCCTAGTCCCCCCGTCACACGGTAAAAGAAAGCGCTAGTTGTGTAACTAATTTAGAGGTCGTCAAACATTCATTCCAAAGATCGAAATCCAGAATGAAATTACTAAATCAAAGAGTGCCACAACGTGGTGAACTCTTATTTTCTTTAACTACATATATAGAATTCCACCCCAAATCAGTAAAAAACCACCACAAATCTCTACAAAAGAAATTTTATCGCAGCACCAGATCCACTCTAGCGCATTTACGATCCGGTTGGTCACGAGCCTAAAATAATTATATGAGTAAAATTATTCCTGAAACTATTGACAAGTGTTCCGCATGAGAGGGTACGCAACATGATATAAACCACCTATTCAAATGTCTAGAAAACTTATTGAACCTGACGATAACAAAATTTGTAGTACTGCCCAAGAGCAGTAGGAGGGTTTCTGAATTAAGATACGAGGGAGGAAAAGTAGCAACGCTACAGTAGCTACAACACCAATAAAATACTTGAACTAACCACTTCGAGCTCCTCCAAAAAACAGATTTCGTTAATGATTATGATCTTAAACTGGAACAATATCAAAATTTAATAGTGAATTCTTTTCTACCTGTTCGGTACAAGTTCCAACACAGAATTAACGAAATTTGTATTCTTTTGTAAAAAAAGAAATATATCTTTTTCCCGAAAAAAACTTGACATTTGTGATCAGCTGATTTAGATTTCGAAAACTTTAAACAATTGTTATTTCTTGCAAATCAAGATTGTTTTGTGTTGTCTTTAAGTTATTTTTTACTATATTTGCATTATTATTATTTTTGCAGTAAAATTTAATACATAATTACTCATTTCTAACTATCATTTGACAGATTCTATGCAGCAATACAACGATTTGAAGTTTAAAGAAAAAACTCTATACAAAAAAAACAAATTTGGATAATTCGGAGTCGGAACTTGTACCGAACAAGTGGAAAGGAATTCACTATAAGCAACAAAAACAACATCTAATATTCGTCTCTCTCACAATAATTCGTATAAAAAATTATTTAAAATTTAAAAAAAAAAAGTTGTTTTGCCCCTTTTTTCGAAGTCGTATAAATTCTGATGTTTCACTATATTAACAGCTGATAATTTTATATCCCTAAAAATCAATTATTTATGTTTCGCCAATAAAAGACATACACAATTTTTTTGGTTATCTCTTTCTTTGCATAACATTTTTTTTTCTTCTCAGAATAATACCATAATTTCTTTTTATAGAATCAACTAAATCTAAGAATTATAAATATTTATTTATGATACGATAAAAAAGATTTCAAAAACTTACTTGAAATTTTTCTGTTTTAAATAAAATTTCTTAAAAGAAAACAACAAAAAAAAGGTGAAGAATAAAAAGAAAACTGGGCGAGACGTCCAATTTAGCTTTTTTTCTGTCGAAGCTTATTATTTTTTTTTCTTCTTCTTCAATATAATATATAAATTTAATTTAATCCAAAATAATATGAATCCGCTGATGATTAATCCTCATTTTATTTATTGTTATTAATTTGAAGACAAAAAAATCAAAACACTTTAAAACCAAACACAAATTCACAAACAAAAATACATATGTGTATAAATAATATGAGAATTTCACAATTTTATATGCAAAGCAATAACTATATTGGATAATAATATAACTAAAACTTTTTTTACTAATTAATTTGTTTATTAATTAAACTTAAAATTTTGCTTTTAATTTTTATATTTTAAACAATTGAACAACACTAGCGTCTATTTACCACGGCGATTTTACTGCAAGTAAATGACACTTGACAGTAGTTTTAAAAATCGAATTACACAGTACCAACAAGAAGAAAATTAAAAAGTTATAATGTTGTCAGCGTTTTAGTTCAGCATGAGTTTTTACAGTCAAGAGGAAAAATGTGGATACAGATTGATTATTTTTATTTTTTTCGAAAAATTGTCATCACATACTCATACGATTTTATATAATTTAAATTAAATTTATCGACGAAGGATATAATGGATTGTTTAACAAAATTCATTGAAAACTTAACATTAAAACAATCAAATCATCCTGAAAAGAGTGAAGAATTCAATATTGAAAACAATGAAGAATCAAGAAATGAAAAAACGTTAAAAACAATCTCTTACTTAAGTAATTCAGAACAATCCGTTCAATCCTCAAATTCTGCTCATTTTTTTGATCTTATTTTTTCGAAAATAACCGAATATCTATGCAGAAAAAACGAAATTGCAAAAGTCGAAAGCCTATTTGAAGATGAAACGCTTTTAATTCGTCCTAAAGTTGCTGATTTAGATTTAAAATCATTTCAAATGTTTTGCGATGGTCGAAAAACAAAATTTGATTCGGAAAATAATTGTAAAACGTTATCACTGTTTGCCTTAATCAAAGATATTTTAATATTTTGTGATAAAAATCAATTTGATAATTATAAAATAATTGCAGTATTGGAAATATTTCATTCAACATATTCGTTTTTTATTAATTCAGGAACGATTGGTTATAAGGATGTTATTGGTTTTTTCCGTGAAATGGTTTTATTACATTCAGTTCAGGTAATTGTTTAGATACTAAAATTCTAAGAGTTTCTGTCTTATTTTTACAGTTCTGTATTTATATCTTTCAGGATCCACCTATTTCAATAGAAGTGTTATCACTTGATGATTGTTGCAAGGTTTTGGAATTTTTTGAGAAATATTTCTTAAAAAATATTATTTTATTGAGAGCCGTTGCTGTTGATCAAAACATAATTGGTATTGATATGAATAAAGAAATCATAAAGCCTACTTGCTCCACATTGTTGCCTAATAATGATGTCGAATCAGTAAATTTAATATAATGCTTTTATAGGTATTTCAGTTTATCCTATATCAATTTATGGGTTTATTTCCTTTTCATCATAATTATAAAGTTATAAGCATTATCTTCGACAATCATTGAATAAATATTGTATACTATCACACCACTAACACAGCAAAAACGCATCAAACTTTTCACTTTTGTTTAGTGATAATTGCTCCAAAATGCTTTATCCAATACACAGTCCAATTCGTTCCACTCCAATATACAATACAAATAATATAATTTAATACACAGCTTCTAGATATATTATACATTCCTCCCTCACACAACAAAAATTAAAACATATTAATCCTTTGTTCAATTTTAAACGTTTTAATAAATTTGTTTTGATACACGATTTAATTTGTGTTAGTTCAGTATAGAATATATAATTCAGTATAGAATATAAATAATATTATTACTTTTTTATTTGTATATCCTCAATTAAACCCGTTTTTTGAATTAATATAAATTTATTGTTAAAAAATCAATACATTTCGGGCTATGCCCATCTTCAGGATTATAATATATTAACAATAATATAAAAATTCAAAAATTAAAAAAGTATTTGACATTGTTATAAAAACAATAAACAAAAAGTAAAATATAATTTTAACATACGTTACTACGTTAAAATTAAAAAATTGTAAAATCTAGTACTAGAGCTCATTATTAATATAAAACTTTTAAAACATTTTGATCAAATTATAATAGTTATTAGAAAAGTCTTTTTTGTCATTTTTAAAATTACATATTGATCAATATGTAATTTTAAAAATGAAAAAAAAGACTTTTCTTATAACTATTATAATTTGATCAAAATGTTTTAAAAGTTTTATATTAATAATGAGCTCTAGTACTAGATTTTACAATTTTTTAACTTTAACGTAGTAACGTATGTTAAAATTATATTTTACTTTTTGTTTATTGTTTTTATAACAATGTCAAATGCTTTTTTAATTTTTGAATTGTTATATTATTGTTAATATATTTTAATCCTGAAGATGGGCCTAGCCCGAAATATATAGATTTTTTAACAATAAATTTATATTAATTCAAAAAGCAGGTTTAATTGAGGATATGCAAATAAAAAAATAATTAAAGAAATCCCGAAAATACAAATTCATAATATAAATAATATTATTTAATAATAGTTTATGATTTCATATTTTTTTTTTTTTTTTTATTTTATTCAAAGTTAGGCATGTTTAGTGTTAATTATAATAAATTATAAATTAACGTCTCTGAATATCCTAAGATACCATGCCAACTAGGGATAAGAATGGAATGCAAATCAAGATTGACAAATATCTTAAATTGACAAATATCTTAAATTTGAATTTTATTGTAACAAAATATTCATACTACATATTATTTTAACTGATTTTTGGAGTGGTATTCTTTAAGAAAAACATAAGAAATAGAATAGCAATACATTATCCCTTTCTTATGTTTAAGGATGGTTTCATGCAGCGAAAATATACCATTTGTTTAAAAACTGTTGCCATTTGTTTGAACCATTTGTTTAAAAACTTAAATTTCATTTAAAACATAATTGAAACCACACTTTAATCCTTAAAAAGTTTTTCTTTACATCCTCTGGATGCTCTGGATACTATAGTATGTTTGTATCATGGGAATGAGTGAGAGAGTTTATTGAGTTTTAAGTTCAACAGGGATCTGAAGATCATATAGAATAGTTAGTGACGAATATAAGATCTGTGGTAAATCCTATATCGTAAAGTCCCTAGGGTATCGGTTGTTCTTATGAGCCAGAGACTCTTAAAAGAACAAATTCTACCGAACAGCAAGTTCTCAAATTAGGAAAACTGATAACAACAAAATTTATACTTACTTGATCTTGATAGCACTTGAACCTCTTCACTAAATAAAAACACTGATGATATTCAGAATAACTTAAAAACTAAATTTATTATAAAGTTTTCATGGAATATATACAAAATGAACAATAAGCAAAACAACAACAATTGTTCCAATTTGTCAGCAATTTAAGAACTGAATCTAAAAAGTTATGGTGCAAATTATGAAACTTTTTGCAATCCATGCAATTTTCGACCGATCTAGTTTCGAGCCAATGAGAAAATTTTAAACTTTAAAAAAGTTTATCATTCTCATCAGCCGACTAGATAAACAACCAAAAACTGTCAACGCTAAATATACACCAAAAATTAGGTTACAACTCTAGCGAAGTATTAAAAAACAAAAAATTTACATAATCATATATTTATTAGATTCAGGTTTAGTCAATTAATTTCTCTAGTGATCACTGTTTTGTTATACTCTAGACATACTAGTATTGAATAACAAACTCGTATCGGCGAGAAGAAGATGACTAGTCTTCACTTGTGTCTATATATATATTTTTATTACATATACACACATATATATTATATATATATATAATATATATATAATATATATATATATATATATAATATATAATATATATATATATAATATATATACTATAATAATATATATATATATATATATATATATATATATATATATATTAATATATATATATATATATATTATATATATATATTATATATATATATTATATAATATATATATATATATATATATATATATATTATATATAGTATATATATATATATATAATATATATTATATATATATATATATATATTATATAATATATATATATATATATATATATATATATATATATATATATATATTTTTTGTTTTAAAATAAACTAAATTTTAAAATTTATTAATAAGTATTTTCCTTAAAATTTAATCTAACAATATATAATTTGTTTTAAAAATTTAGCAATATATCTTTTTGAAATTGAACAATATATATTTTTTCTTTTCTATATATAATATATTTTTTAATCTAACAATATATTTTTTCTTTTAAATCTAACCGGTTTATTATTACTATTAGTTTATTAAATTACTCGAGTCTTGCTTGAAGTGAATGTTTTTGTATATTAATTCAGTTTCACTGTTTCGTCGTTTAAGAATTTCCTTACAATCATTTATTACTTAATCTAAAAATCTCTTTAACCTATTTCTATGAACTTGTACGAATTTCATTCCCGATCTTGATTTCTGCATACACCCTTTCCAGTCTTGTTACACTGAATGGACCTTTATGTGGACTATCAGATTTTCGTCTGCTCTCATTTCTTAGTAATACTTTGTCACCCTTTTTGAGTTGGATAGGATTGTATTTTTTTTTAACTCTGCTTTTCTGTTGATTTTCGCTGTATCTAAGAGCTTAATTGCGTTGGCATGTGCATATTCTAAACGATCTTTTAATTGTTTGGCATTTTCTTCATGGTTGTATAATGTGAATTGACTGTGTTGTCATCTAAATCATCAGGTATTTTAGTTAGTGTTCCAATCACAAGTTCATATGACAAATGGTTTGTTTCTGTATGCAGCATAGTATTATAACAAAATACTTAATATATGATAACCATTCCTCCCTGTTGTAGTTATCAGTGAATGAGATAAACTATTGATTCGGCACACGATGACATCCTTCTAACGATTACATGATTTTATGCATAAACAGAGTTTATGTAATATGATCTATGCCCAAAAAATCTTTCAATGCTCTTTAATATCTCGTTCACAAATTCCAATATCAGCTTTTAAACGTCTTTTAAAATTCCAAATCTCATCATAAACTTGGTAGAAAAGTTATAGTTTGACATATAATATATACCCTTATAATATATTTTTGTAATTGTAACAGCATCCTTGTTCTCGATCAGAAATGCAATCCTCAAATTTCGTAAGTTTACATTGTATACTAAATACATATCTAAAATCATTAGAAATTCTTAAAGGACCTACAGTGTCTACTAATATTACTTCAAAGCTAGTTTTCGGTGTGGTTGTTAACACCAATTGTTCTTTAGGTGTGTTTGTAAATTTTATTTATTCGAATTCTTCACACTTAGAAATATATTCGCGATGGTCTCATCCTTTCCAATTATAGCGTTGTTGATTTTATTCTGTTGCAAAAATTATTCTAGATAGATTTAATATTATCACTACTATTCGAAAGGGACTAACGGTTTTACTTTCATATTATAAGCTAGATTTGTGTGTCTTTTTGAAGTTATACTTCTTTGCGCTCGTTGTAAATATTTTGATGGGTGTTAAGTAATAAAGACGAAATTAGTAAATCAACCTTATGCTGTATGGTAATAAAGGACGAAATTACTAAATCATATTTTATAATAATAAAACATTATTCGCTTACCCAACCTCCTTCATGCAATTTTGGGTACGTACCCAAATGAGTGCTATTTTCGCACTGAATTCCGTACCCATTTGCTGTCATAAAAATTTTAAATGACAGAAAAGTATAAACGAACTAATACAAATTTGTTGTACGTATAACACGTACATATTGTACAGTAAAATATAAAAAACATTGTGATCGCCTGTGTGGTTGTAAAATACGCATTACAAAATTTAGTTATTATTTTTACTGTGTAGTGTGAGGTGTAGTGATTTGATTAATCTACTATTTAGTTGCAGGTAAAGTATAATTTCATAGAGATAAACAGGTTTAATATATTTCCCATCATTATTAAAACTAAATTTGGAAAGCAAACACTGGAAAAAATTGTGATTGTTAACGTGATTGTAATTGTAAAGTGTGATTTGTTAATAATTATGTCTTCTCAAGCAAATAAATATAAAAAAATAAAGAATGAAGTGGATACATTAATTTCATATTCAAATCGTGAACGTGCAAAAACAAAAGATACATTTGCCATAGCTTCTTGTTCAACAAATGAAACTATCGTCATTGATTGTGAATATATGCAAAACTGCAATGAAACCCTTGATAGTTTTTGTGAAAAAATTAATTGTGATGAAAATATTAGTGATGAAAACATTAGTGATTTGTCCACATCAGACTCAGAATTAAGTAGCGATAGCTATAATGCTACCGATGAAACAGCATCTACTTTGGAAAATGATTTAGCCCAATGGATAATACAATATAAAGCAACAAATGAATCTGCAAATGCTTTGTTGAAAGTTCTAAGAAAATTTCATCCAAATTTACCAAAAGATGTGCGTACATTAAAACAAACTCCTCAAAAACATATAGTAGAAGTTATGGGATGTGGATCTTATATACATATAGGCCTTACGGATTATTTAAAAAAAATATTAAATACAAAAGAAAATCAAGGGTTAGATGCAGTTGATATAGATATTGGAATAGATGGACTGCCATTATCAAAAAGTTCATCTAGTCAATTATGGCCGATATTAGGAAACATAGTTGGCTGTAAAGAAGTTTTCGTAATTGGGGCTTACCATGGTTACAGAAAACCCTTTTGCTCCGATGTATTTCTTGAACAATTCGTTGCTGAAGTTAAAGAATTAAAATCAAACTGTTTGCGTGTAAAAAATAAAAGAATTACTGTAAGAATACGTGCAATTATTTGTGACGCACCAGCGAAATCAATGGTACTTGGTGTTAAGGGGCATACTGGATATTATGGGTGCACAAAATGCCACATAAAAGGCGAATATTTAAATAAAAAAGTGTGTTTTCCAGAAGTAAATGCGCCGCTTAGAACTGATGAAGAATTTTGTGATAGAAAGCATCCAGAATATCACAAAAAGCTAGAAACAATAGCTCTGGAAAAAATTAGTATCGGATGTGTTTCTCAAGTTCCAGTAGACTATATGCATTGTGTTCTGTTAGGAGTTATGCGGCAAACTATTAAAGCTTGGGTTAAACTCAAGAAGTTTAAATATTCCTTAACTAATAATCATATACAAGTGATTGAGAGTAGAATCAATATGATTAAATGTGGAATAATTAAAGAATTTTCAAGGAAACCGAGAAGTCTAATAGATATAGATAGATGGAAGGCAACTGAGTTGCGAATGTTCCTGTTGTACACTGGGTCAATTTTAATGAAAGATGTATTGCCAACAGAATATTATAGTCATTTTATGTTGTTGGTTTGTGCCATAAGAATCTTATGTGATTCTGAAGAATGTGTGAATAACAATTCGTGTGCTTCTCAAATGTTAATTCAATATGTTAAAGATTTTCCAAAATTATATGATCGAAGTTCGGTTGGATACAACGTGCACAATTTACTTCATCTAGCCGCAGATGTTTCTCAATTTGGAAATCTTGATAAATATAGTGCCTTCAAATTTGAAAACTACATGCAACAGTTGAAAAAAATGATTAAAAAACAAAATCAACCGCTTCAGCAATTAAAAAATAGATTAATTGAAATAAATTTGCATACATCAGTGAAAAGCAATGAAATAAATATAATACCACATGCAATAGTTGATTACAACTTTGGTGGATCTTTGTACCGCGATTTATTTTACATGGAATGCAAATACTCAGTTAATCCGCCAAATAATTATTGCTTTATTGAAAGTAAAATTTTTAAAATTGTGGAAATCATCAAAAACAATTTAGAAATCAATATCAAAGGAAATTTTGTACTAAACACACAAGAATTTTTCAATACACCTTTCTCATCCACTAATTTAAATATATTTTGTTCATATTCCGAATTGTTCAATGACGACGCAAACATATTTAAAATAGAATTAATTAAATTTAAAGTAGTTGCATTAAAAACAAATTCACTAACCGTTTATATACCTTTGTTATAGATCCAAAAAAAATGGAAAGTGAAAGCCAGAGTGTTTTCTATTTTAAAAGTAAAGGTGAGTAACACAGTATATACAATTTATACTTTTATTGCAAATACATAAACATTTAATTGACATATTAAATATTTTTATTTACAGTACCACAACAACACAAAACTCCAATAATTTTAAAAGTCCAAAACCAAAATAAAAAAAGTCAAGAGCTGGCAAATCAAATAACTTTGTCTAATTCCGAGGTTGGATATCAAAATTTTTTAAAAATAAATAATACGTATCCAACAACTTCCACGGAAAAGGTGCATGAAGTACACAGTGATTGCAGCGAACAATCAAAATCCAACAAAGAAAATTGTTAGTATTTTTTAAAGTAAATTGTTTATATTTTTTAAAGTATTTTAATTTGTATACTGAATATTTTTTATTAAGCCATTGCTGATATATTAAAATCGATGAATGACCGGATAACGAGAATAGAAAAACAAAATGAAGAGCTTCTTAAAGGTCATAGAACTATTTTAAGACAATTAGTAGTTCTACGGTCTTTGCCAAAAAATGCAACAGCTGCATCAGCATGTGTAGATGTTCATCCGTTAAAACTGCCTTGTACTTCTGCTGAAGATTTTATAGAAATGGAAAATAAATGCAAATCGGACGACAAAGCTGAACAATATTTGGTATTTTTCCCCTCTTAACTTAATGTTTAATACTTAATGTTTGGTATGTTTTAATCTTTCAAGGGAAACATTTTTGATCAAGTATCAACGAACGATTTATCGAAATACATAAGTTGGTCTTTATCAAAAATAATAAATGATAAGTCTGCAGCTAAATTTTCATGGTATGGACTTCAAGAAAATATTGCGATAAAAAAATACGTCAGCATCAACATATTACAACGTATGTATTATACTCTCAAATATTACTATTTAACTTATATTTAATTTCAATTTGATCAAAACAAATTTTCACTCGATAACGACGCTTAGTTTTTGTTGTCTACTCTTAACTTAAACTATTAAAGACTATAACACAATATGCAATCGTAAAGACTACCTTTGTAAAACAAAAATTTTATTTAAGGTATGGTTTTTGTTGTGACGCAATAAAAATAAAACTTAAAATATAGGTAGATATTTGCCTACTTATCTAATATGTGCTGATGTTTTACCACCGGTTTTTGGTTATGCAGGTAGGTCTGTCATTAGATAGTTGTTAGATAGAGACATGCGACCACCAGCCTAGAGCTTATTTTTATTGTAACATATCCAATTCAGACCATTGCCTAGCCATCATTGCAATCATTATACAGTTGTTTTTACTGCTTTAACCCATTTCGAACCGAGTTGCAGAAACTATTTTCTCGGACAAAACCAAATGCTTTTTTATAGTAATTTGATGCTCCTAAGCCCGAATCCGAGATAGAAAATAAATAATATCTTACCGTTTTCCTGGAAAAAGGAAAAGTTTACTGTTCGTTTCATCGAACGCTGGCTCTGAGTCTACATATTTAAAAACACACCAAAAAATTTATGTTTTAAATAATTTTATGATTTAGATAAAGTGGTATTTATTAAAACAATGTACATGAATATGCTTATTGCATTTTTGACAAATGAAAATTGTGGGTTTGCCAAATGAAAATTGTGGGTTTGCCACATCCATTTAGTTGACACCTATGAGGCTTATTTTCAACTTGACGCACAATAATGTTCTCACCAGAAACGTCTGGTAAATGACGTGGTCTCTCAAACTCCTGGTCATCATCCACATTTTCCATATTGTCATTTGTTAATAAAAGGCTTTCTGTGACCATTACCTTGAAGTCAATTTGACCTTATGTTTTTTCATTCTTATATTTTGCGATGAGACAGTGAAACTTCCATGCATTGGCTATTGAAGAATTAAGGGTAGAGATCCATAGCGGCCAAGACCACTTCTTACCACGAATGTTTACACGGTAGTTTTGGACACCAATATCATGCAGCCTCACTCCTCCCATACCTTTATGATAGTTATAAAGCATTGCCGGTTGATCGTAGTGTATTTGTTTTGACTTCTCATTTGATTTTTTTGTCTCTGGTTTTTTCCAGCGGATAACAGAATGTAGAGGTAATATTTGGTTTAATTTGTAGCCATTGTGACCTCTTTGTTGTCCTGCCATCGACACAAAGTAATTTTATTAGTCGAATCAAACATATAGTCATGTTGACCATGAGGTAAAACTGTTCCAGTTTTTAAGTTATTTCCTCCACCTGCAACACGATTGCCACGAACAGTTCCAGTGGAACATATTCCTTTTTCAGCCAATAAACATAGCAAATGATAGCTTGTAAAGTAATTGTCAAAAAACACCTCGTGATTCTCAGGAAACTCTACGTTTTGAAGTAATCTCAACAGAACATCCGCACCAAGTCCAACATAAGTATTATATTTGTCACTTTGTTCACAATAAGGTATAAAGCTAAATAGGTAGCTTTCAGCAGAGCCAAGACACCATAGCTTGTAGCCAAAAAGAATTGGTTTGCTGGGCAGCATATGTATTAGTTTCAGTTATTATATGACGCAAAACTTCATCATCATAAAACTTGTTGAATAATTCAATAGGTGATAAATCTTTTAATTTTTCACCTAGTTCGGTTTTCATATCAGCAAAAGGTGCAGGGTTAGGTGCTATATTATATTTAAATTGTTTTCGGTTTCTGAACCATTTTGGTTTACCAAAAGAAGTTAATGGTTTATAATCATATTTTGCTTTCTTTTGTCTTGGTTCTTGATGATTAGATGGTCCAGGTTGGGGTTCTTCAACGATAAACTCACTTTCTTTAGTACCTTCAACAGAATTTTTTGAAGTTTCAACTTCAACACACCAGCCACATCGCCAAAAATATTACAATTAACATCAGGATTCAAAAGTAAAAAAATTATCATCAATATCTTCTTCATCGCTTAATTCATCAACCCGATCAGGTGGAAGAATGTTAATATTAGAAATATTATCAAATTCTTTATCTCCGTCACTCCAGTTATCAATAATTTGTTGCAACTCACGCATTGTCAAAAGCTTTCGACGCGACATTATATAACTACAAATTATATACAAATAATAAACATAGGATGCAAAAAATGAACGTTAATGTTCTGTATAAAATCTGTACTTACCCTTTTTTATGTATACTCAATTTTAACAAAACAAAATCACACGAATTAATAAACGTCTATTTTCTTCAAAATAGCGATAACAAATGAGAAAAAATTTCATAAAAATGATGAAATGCAATTTTAGTACAAAATTTGATTATTCTAGGGTGCGTGCCAGTGTTCGATGAAACGAACACTTAACTTAACGCACCATGAATTACTATTACCATCATAGGTAAAAAAATTTTAGAAAAAAAGCAATTTCACTGTTCGATGAAACGACCAGAGGATCGAAATGGGTTAAAACGACACCCATGTAATTTGAATATCAAACTCCTTGACTATCTCGTTTAGAGATGAGTGGCAGCTTACTGTCACTTTTGTTGTGTTGTTACTATAATAGTAATTTTAAGAAAACAAAAGTCTATTCGAAACAAAGAATGTTTTTTAATTAAATATTATTAGACAGAACAAAAACATGGACTACTTGATGTAGTTAGGAATCTTATAAAAACAACATCTTCAATACTTCTTCCTGGTTTTATAAATCAGTTTGCTCCGATTTCCTTGCACAACATAGTTTATCTGGAACATGTTAGAGACTTCGTCATCAGATAATCTAATTGTTTTTCTGTGGAAACATATTCGATGTCAACTGAACCGTCCATTACTTTTTCTTTAATGAAGAAATGTTTGATTTGAATATGTTTTGTTTTTCGGTGAAATTCTGGATTTTGCACGAGTCTTAAAACAGCAGTGTTATCGACGAATAACATTGGACTTTTCTTTAAGTGAGTTATTTCAGAAAACAATCTATTTAACCAAATAAGTTCTTTTGTTGCTTCATTTGCAGCCACAATCTCAGCTTCCGTTGTTGCAGTAGAAACCATTGGTCGACGTTGACTCAACCATGAAATAGCACCTCCAGATGTTGATCTCCCTGTTTTTACACAACCTCCGAAATCTGCATCACTAAGACACTCTAGTTTAAATTTGTTAGAACTGCACTCATAAGTGATTCCTAACTCTTTAGTTGCAGATATGTAACGAAAAACTCTCTTGACTCAAGTAACATCTTCACCTGTTGGATTTTCTAAACTGCCGTGCTAAGCACACAGGCCGTATCATGCTTTTTTGTCAAAAATGAGTTATACATCTAAGATGATATAATAACAGTCGATGGACATTTTTATCATATAAATAAACCATTTAATCAATTTTTTCATTCAAAAATTACTCTTTTAAAAATACCGTATCTTCCTTAAAAGTATCAAATTTACTATTTAATTATCCAATAATTAATATTTTACAACATTAACAAATAATATAACCTTCTATCTCTCTGATTTAAACCAAAATTTGAAATTTTTTTGACTAAAAATACAATTTTGATTAGTTTAACTGTGAGACTTGAAAATTAAAAAGTGTTAATATCTCGAAATGTCAAAAATTCAAGATACGGCTTTTGTGCTTAGCACGGCAGTAAAGATCTTGATAAAAATCATACGGTGAAGGCTAAGTCCTATCTAGTACCGAGCATAAGATACATCAATGCTCCTACAGCTTGTCTGTACGGAAACTTGTATTATCCTCAGCAGAACTACTTTCATCTACTCCCTTTAAAATTGGTGTGAAAATGCCTTTACACTGCGAAAAATTGAAGAGCTCAAGAATCTTGTTTGCATAAGATTTTTGATTAATTTTGATGGAACCCTTTTTTGGTGAATCTCCAACCCCAAAAAATATTCAGCACTTTTAGAAACAATCTTAAACTCTTTCTTCAGCTTTTTGATGAAAACATCTAAGTCTTGTCTATCATTTGCAGCTAAAAGTCCATCATCAACATAGAGTACAATAATTACCTTCTTATTATTTTGTTCTCTGATGTACATACAAGGATCGGCTCCACTAGCTTTGAAATCTAATTTGAAGAAGAAATTACCTATGAGTGTATTACAACAACGTGGAGCCTGTTTTAATCCATAGAGACTTTTCTTCAGCTTACAGACTTTGTTGGTACCACCTTTGAACCCTTCAGGCTGTTGGATATATATTTCTTCCTCTAATTCTCCATATAAGAAAACTCTGCTTACATCAAATTGAGCTAGAAATATCCCTTCACAAGCAGCAATAATTAGAATTGAGCGAATAGCTGTCATCTTAAATCACTGGACTGAATGTTTGATTGTAGTCTATTCCATATCGTTGACTGAATCCCTTTATGACCAGACGAGCTCTAAACTACCCACTTGCATGGAATAGCTTTGAACCCTTTTGAACTCATTCAGCTCCCAAGTATGATTTTCTTCTAACGATGATATTTCCTCACTCATAGCTTCTCTCCACTCAGTACTATTGATACTTCGCATCGCTTCTTCAAATGTATCTGGTTCATCTATATAACTCAAGTATATTTCAGCTTTCGGCAAGTAGTTGTTAAAATGATCAGGTTTCTTGAGCTTGGTTCGGTCTCTGAGGTTTATCTTATTAACGATAGTCACTCCTGTTGACTTCTTGTTCCGAAACCTCTTCTGGTTGCAAGTTACTTTCGTCAAACTCAGATTTTCTGCCAGTTTTGTGGTCTTCTTCACTATCTTCAACTACTTCAAATCTCTCGTCTTCTACTTGACCTTCCTGATCAACCTTCTTAACTACATCTTTAAACAGTAGCTTCACTATTTCTTCACATTGAATAGGCTTCTCGTGAAAGCAAATATCTCTAGATAAAACAATTGAGTTCGTTTCTGGGATACAAACTCTATAGCGATCTTCTCCATCATATCCAACCAAATACCCTTTAGTAGCTTTTGCATCCATCTTCTTTCGTTCTGAATTGGTATATTGGCGTAGCAAATTGAGCCTATGATATGAAGATGCTTAATTCTTGGTTTCTTACCCATCCAAAGCTCATAAAGACTAACTCCCTTTACAGAAGATTTCCCGGTTTTATTCAAAATATAAATAGCACTACTCACCAGTTCGGCCCAAATCTTGTCTGGAAACTTAGCATCTGCATTCGAGTGCTTAAATGTTCTTGCCATTTCAATGACAGTGCGATTTTCTCTTTCACTACGACCATTCTGCTCTGGACAATATGGTGCAGTTAGTCTTTGTACTATTCCTTTACTCTGAAGAACTTCCTCAATAGCAGAATTGTGAAACTCTCTACCGTTATCACTGAACATTTTCTTTACAGTATGTCCCAATGTTTCAGCATGAGCTAGCATCTTGAGTATGACATTCTTGAAATCAGATTTGTTGACCAAAGCGTAACCGTAAAACTGTCCTTAAAGACAACAAGATAGCGTTTCTTCTGGAATGATGAAGCAAAAGGTCCACAAACATCTGCCGATACGAACTCACCCAGATACGATGCTTTCTTACGAGTTCCAAATGGTAAGCGATGTGCCTTTCCATAAATACAAGGATCACAAATGTCTTTTTCTAGCTTCACACTAATGCCCAACTCTTTCTGCAACATTTCCACAACATGCCTTTTATCCTGATGTCCCCACCTTTCATGATAAAGCTGTAGTGTGGAACCATCTGCAACAGCCAAATGTGCATGTTCAACTGGTGTGATCATTTCTAGCAAAGCCTTGAACAATGACCCGTTATCTTGATGAATACCACATAGAACACGTTCTCCGTTGACCCTTAGATGACACTTCGTAGCAGATGACTCAAACTTACTATTCGGGTTTCTGTCTTGAGTCCATCATCAACATAGAGTACAATAATTACTTTCTTATTGTTTTGTTTTCTGATGTACATACAAGGATTGGCTCCACTAGCTTTGAAACCTAATTTTAATACCACATAGAACAAGTTCTCCGTTGACACTAAGATGACACTTCGTAGCAGATGACTCAAAGTTACTATTCGGTTTTCTGTCTTAAGCTGCTAGCACAGATAATAAATTTCTGGTGCATACCATACTCCTTGCAAATCAAAGAACTTGGAAAAATTATTGACAGATGATGATACCTTGATGTCACCTTCTCCAAGTGCTATTATGGAATTATTTCAAGCCGTCCTGATACTCTTGGGACTGTTGACTGTTGAACTCGAATTCGTGATATGACGAGTCGCTCCGTTGTCAATCCACCAATTAAAAGATGATGATTCCATTCACAGGTAATTGACGGCAGGCCTAACTGCGATTCAGCTTTGGAATTTTGATGCTCTTGACTTTTTACAAGTCTTCCATCAGTAATCCACTGAGCAGCAGTGCGACGATGTTGTTGGGAATCAAGTTTTGATGTCAAATCTCGATCACCCAAAATTTTTATGAAGAGTCCAAGAGGGCCAAGATGGAAACAGAGGCAGCACCCAAAACTTGACAACAGTGCTCCATACAGGAACGAATATCTAAACATAGTCTTCTAAACATAGAGCAATTGTATAGAGGGAAAAATTGTTGGCATCTATTTAGGAGGCCGAGTTTTCTAGACGCGCCTCTTGCAATCGCCATTACATGATCGTTCCAGAGTAGGTCATTTGAAACTGTGACACAGAATACAAGAATGTTTCTACATTCATCTATAGGTTCATCACACATACTGAATAAAATATGTTTGGGGAACTCGGTCTTTGATCAGAAAACAATCAACAGTTGTGTTTTGGTAGAGATGAAATTGACCAGGTTTTGGTTACCTCAATCGACAATTTTTAGGTCTCTCCGGACGGGATTGATTCGTTCGTGCATTTTACCTTATGAAGGAAGGGGCTCAAACGACTTGTGCAGAGTACTATCATCTCCAAAACTTTATTGGGTTGCTGGTGATTTTCAACAATTCGTTGATATAAATCAAAATTAGAGTTGGAGACAATACTGTGCCTTAGGGTACACCAGCGATAAATAGTTTGGACTCAGACATAAATCCGTCTATAAGGAGACTGAAATGTATCGGTTGGATAGAAAATTTTGAATTAGCTTCACAACATTGGAATGAAAACCATACGCAACGAGTTTGTTGATCAAGTTGGCATTCCAGACTGGATCCAATGCCTTGGAGATGTCTAAAGCGATAACGTATGTTTCATCACCTGTATCAAGTATGCTGTTCCATTAATGCACTACATAGCTTAATAGGTCGGTAGTTGATCTTTTGTTTCGAAAACGGTATTGGCTGTCGGATATTAAATACTAGAAATTACTTCTAGAAATTTTGAAATGTGTGTGTATTAATATAATGCTCATAGACTTTGGATAGAACCGATAGCAAAGCTATTGGCCTATAATTTGAGATATCGGATTTTGGTCTCTTTTTGAGGACGCCGTGGATATTTGCCAACTTCCAGCACGAGGGAAATATATCAGATTTGGAGGCCAATATTTTTTCTTTTTTTTTTTTTTTTAATAAAATGTGATGTGTAGTAGGCATTACAATATGTGTCACAACAACACATAAAAACCTTTTAAGACCAAGGTCCCACAACAACATGCGTTCTAAGGATGTTAATGGACGCAAATCTGTTTTTTTTTTGTTTTTTTAATATTTTTTGTTAAATAATGGACAACTAAACTATAAATCCTATCACATATAAAATATGACATAGGCCAATATTTCGTGATAGGATAGGGAAAATAAAAATAAAATAAGAGATAAAAAGCAAATTTGTTTTAAAAATTTGCAGGAACAAAACTAAAATTGGTTTGCCAATAGTCCAGCTAATGGCATAATCCTTGATTATGGGACGCAGTATATTTTTCAATGATTAAAGCTCAGATATATAGTTATATGAAAGCTTGTTTCTTCGAGCAAGCTACAGCGTTCCAGCATCAAGGAATATTCATTAGCTAAGATTGAGAGTGCTACCGTTGACTGAATACAGTTCATCCGCCAGCACCCCTAAGATGTCACCTTGGCTAGTGATATCTCACTGCTATTGCCAGTGGTATGTGATATCTCACGTTAACTCATGTGCCGATAACAGGGACTGGAGTGCGCGGGGTTGTCACACCCGTGGATCAAAAAATAGAAAAAAATTAACAAATTAATAAAAACTGATCCCTCCATGCGATTTCATGATAAGATGAAGAAATAATAACAAAATAATAAGTGAAGGACAAATTGTGAGAAATTTGCAGAAAACAAAACAAAACTAATTTCCAATAATCCAGCTCTCCGAGGCACAAAGCGCAAAGTAGCGGTACTACTACGTAACGCCTAGCAAAGACTGGGGAGTGTTGCCGTTGACTAATTAAAGTCAAAGACTAATTTCTGGGGGAAATTACGGACATATACACTAAATATCAATACGCAGCTAAAAATAACGGTACCAATTCAGTTTCATTAGAAATAGCGCCGAAAACTCAATTTAAATAATTTGTGTAATAGCGACGAGATTTCAACTCTGCACTAATTCATTTCAAACTGAATTAGTACCGAGATATGATTTAGTACCGAATTGAATGAATTAGTTATGAATTAGATATGAATTAGTACCGAAAACTGAAATATCCTATAGGTTACGATAGATTACGGTGCGTTTTCTATCTGGCAGATAAAGACTTTGCGTTTAAAAAAATGATTAAATGTGATATAAACGGATAGCAACCGATAGAAAACGTATCGTTTTCAATAGTTTTCTATCGATTTCTTTCAATTTTTTTTAAAAGGGCATCACACAGTGAAATAAACTTTAATTTGTTTGCAATTCTTTATTAAATATTTTAATATATGTTACAATTCCTATTTAAATTAATGTTGCAATTCATATTTTATACTTTTTCATAAATTTGTACTTATTTTTTTTCTAGAATCTGCAGCATGCAAATTTCCGAAAGCTTCATCAGAAGAAATTTGTAGATATATTAAGAAATGGTTCCAAAGAGCTAAAGACCGAATAAGAAAACAAACAAAAGCTGATTAGTGATTAGTATTATTTAAGACACTTGATTTTTTTTTTTTATATATTAATGAATTTTATGAATTATTTTTTCTTTATTTATATTTAAAAAACTATTTTTTTATACTTAATTTGACTTATATTAAGGTGCAATATTACCAAAATGAATTTGTGATATTATGAAATTATCTTTATGAATTATTATTTATATTTGAAACTAATTTTGTTTATTATTTTGAATTGGTTGGAATTCCGTGCGAAACTAATGATCTTATTCGGGCGGAATGGGTATGGAAAATTGGTTGGAATTCCGTGCGAAAATGATTTTCTTATTCGGACGGAATGGGTATGGAAAATTGGTTGGAATTCCGTGCGAAAATGGGTATGGAAAATTGGTTGGAATTCCGTGCGTAACTGATTATCTTTTTTGCAAGGAATGGGTATGGAAAAAGGTTATACCCTGCACTCACACATTCACATAACAGAGGTGGAAAAAAATTCTCACTTTTCTTCTGCAAAGCGTACGGAATTCCGTGTGTTTGGATGTTCCTTTTCCGAGTACGCAGTGCGAATTTGGATCCAAATGCGGTCCGCTTTCCGTACGTTTTGTTTAAAGGGTAAGTATCACTACTTCCAGTTTTTTTTCAATTTTTTGGAACTTAATCCGTAACTAAGATCCAACTTGAGTTAATAAGTTGTATTAAATTTGTCGCCAAAATCTGGAACTCATTTGTACAATGAAGTTAGACTCACATTGAGTCCCAACTTAAGTTAAGAAGTTGTATTAAATTTGTCGCCAAAATCTGGAGCTCATTTGTACAATGAAGTTCACACACATTGAGTTCCAACTTAAGTTACTAACTTTTATTAAAAAAAATGGAACTCAAATTTGAGTTCCATCTTGTTATACTTGGGTAGTTATCTTTGATCAATTTTTTTTTTCACTTTTCGGAATTATCATTAAAATGAATAGTTAATGTATAATGTGACAAACAAATATGTACATTTATATGAAAATTATGTTAAATTATTTTTTAACAAATACATATTTCTAATTTACAACAAATATGTTCTTATGGTTTGCAATTATATAAAATATGTACATATTTCTATGCATTAGCACCAATACGATACATATAAGCATTGCTTATATATGATTAAACAAACCTACTTGCATTAGCAGAACTGCCCTCACATGTTCCAAAAATTGGAAATTGACGTTTCTTTTCCTCTTCTTAGAAACATTGATGAACCAAGAATTTGCATTGGAACCTTAGTACCGAAGAAAAAGATTATGAACAATATCAAAGCTACAGATTTAAAGTGTTTTAATTATTGAGTGATATATGCTTCTTCATTACTTTCAAAACTATTATTGTTATTGCAAGGGATCTATAAAATATATGCAAATATGTTAACAAATGTTGTGATTCGACTGTTTTAATAATAATATATAAGTCTGAATTTACAAATGAAATTAGTCTTATTATTATTTTTTCCAATTTTTGTTTTAAGTTGTGGGAAGGAATGTCGAAATAAGACGATGACCATAAAGCAATAAAACCCATTAAACGAAAATATTTACTAAAAATGGTGGTATTTTTTAATCGGCCGGAGTATGCATAAATGAAGTAGAGTATTGAAGACAATCGATAAAATATATTTGCAAATTGCAATACGACCCTCTTCAGAACAGCAAAATTTCTGGATTGATAAATTATTATAAGTCTACATGAAATAGGACGCTAAACCAATAGCAATGAACCAGTGTACCTATATTTTGTATGACGAGTACGGTGGCTTCGGAGTAAGTAATTGACAATTGTGACATCCAATAAACAAATATATTTACGCTCACCTAATTGTTCGTGACACATTGAATTATTTGAATTAAATCTTTGGAATAAAATTTTAACTTTTTTCTAACCCTAATTTTTTCCCATCTACATTTATAAAAATTATTTAATTATTATTTGCCTGTCAATGTGTTTTAATTTGAACGTACATTTAATATGTAAATTTATCTATAGCTTTAGAGACATTTACTTAATGGCTTTTGCTGACTGCAAAATGATACTATTACATTTTTTTCAAACTTTTTATATATTACTAATAATATAAGTTAAATTAAATGACATTACAAAAAACTATCGGACAATTTACTCAAAAAAAAAGCAGTTTTCAACCACTTTATCTGGGAAGCACGGGCATCGCCATGCGGGTGTACCTTCTAGTAATTAATAACTATACGTTCTTATACTTTTTGAATAATAATTTTTTTTTTTGAATAATATTTTTTTTTATTTATTTTTTGAATAATATGTTTCTTTTTTTTATATTTTTTTTTTGAATAATATTTTTTTTTTTTGCATAATATTTTTTTCTTTTGAATAATATTTTTTTTCTTGAATAACATTTTTTTTTGGAATAATATTTTTGTTTTTTTTTTTAGTTATTTTTTTTAATGTATCCTATCTGTCTGTCTGTGTGCGTGTGTGCGAGCGAATGGGCAAAGAAGTATAACTTCCACCGTCTGGTCCGACGCAGACCCTACTTTTTGTTATTCTTATATTGACTTCGCGCGTGTTACACACATACTATTATATTATCAATATGAGCCATTTTCTAATTTGCTATTTTTATTATTTAACCTTTATTTCTTATTAACTCATACTTGCTTGTTTTTAATAAAAATAGCTCCACACCTATATGACCACCTATGGTGAGTCATGGAATTCCTTTTCATTTCATTTTTCATTTTCTATATTTTTGGGGATTTTTATAAATTATTATTCTCAATGCGGTTTACCTTTGAATTCTATTATGCTGCAGCTTATTAAAATATGTTTGTTTTATCCTTTAGTTAAGTTTAACGTGCTCGAACAATCATTATCTGCCATGGCTACTATATTATTACTATATATTCGGTGTGCATTTTTCCTAGTTCATTTTCAATATTTACGAGTATTTTTTAATCTTTTTGCGGATTCTCTCTCGTTTTATCTTTGAACTAGTACCCCTTTTTTAATTAATTATTGGTAAAACGCTTTTTTCATGAGCACATTGTTTGAACCTAGGCTTTCAAACTTTAACTTTTTAGTGATTTCCTATAATTCTAGAGATTGGTACAATTCCAAGCATAAAGTTGATCAGGCTTTGTACTTGAAACCAAGATTATGCGAGCTTCCTTTTTTGATTCTATATCTTTTTTCTATTTTTCGCTCTTGTTATTACCTTAAAATTATTTACTGGAATCCTTGCTCTCAAGATGTCTGTATCTAATTTTATACGTGATAAAGTATCTGTGTTTGTATTTAATTTCCCTTGTTTATACACGATTTGAAAGTCATTATCAATCAATTTAAGTTTAACTCTAGTTAGTTTGGATAAAAGATTCTTGTGAACGAAAAGGCTCATCAAATGTCTATGATTAGTTACCATAGTGAATTTTCTACCGTGTAGGTACAAATTGCTAAAAGTTTCTTTTCTACTCTTGGTTTATGTAGTCCATGTTTAGTCATGCTCCTATTTGCATAAGATATTGGTAAATTTCAATCAATGTCTCCTTGAGAGAACACTGCACCAAATGCGTCATTTGAGCTGTCAGTAGTTAATATGAATGTCTTTTCAAAGTCAGGATTTTTAAGTATTATTGAATCCATCAAATTTAGATTTTAGTTTGAGAACTGTTCCTTGACATTCATCTGTCTACATAAATTGAGTGTTCTTTCGTGATAACTGGTTTATAGTTTTACTATAAGCTATTTTTAAGTTCTGCTGAGGTAGCAAAGAAAAAAAATGTTTTATGAAACGTTCTTAATAATTTCAAAATAATAAATCTCTTTGCCGTGTTGGCATCAGTTGGATTTGGGTAATCTCTTAGCATATCAAATTTTATTAGATCAGGCTTGATTCTTTAATTAGTTATCAAGTGTCCAAGGTTTATGTCAATTCTGTCTAAATGATATTTCATATTTTTTAATTAAATTTTCTTAAACTAAACCTTTAAAATTTTTTCAATAGTTTACTTTTATTATGCTTTAGGCTGTATCCGAAAATAATAGTATCATCACATAAAGAAAAGCTGCCGCTGCTAAGCCTGAGAGTGCTATTGTCAGCATTCTTTGAAAAGTATTTGTCTAGATCTTCAAACCAAATGCTAGTCTTTTGAAGTGAAAATATTTTCTGTTATTAGAAAAACTTGCAACCGTTATTGGTCTAGAACTTGTTTCTAGCTCTATTTTGTTCAATAAGTCCGTAGGATAAGTAAGAAAAAAACAACATTTTGACAAAACTCGATTTTTTTATTCAACATAGTTGCCTTCGAGGGCGATACAACGAGTATAGCGATTTTCCAACTTTTCTATACCACTTTTATAGTACGATTTCTCTTTCTCGTCAAAATAGGCCTCAGTTTCAGCGATTACTTCATCATTGGACTTAAATTTCTTTCCAGCAAGCATTCTCTTGAGATCTGAAAACAGGAAAAAGTCGCTGGGGGCTAAATCTGGAGAATATGGTGGGTGGGTAAGCAATTCAAAGCCCAATTCATTCAATTTTGCCATCGTTTTCATCGATCTGTGACACGGTGCATTATCTTGGTGAAATAACACTTTTTTCTTTTGCAAATGTGGCCGTTTCTTTGCGATTTCAGCCTTCAATCGATCCAAAAGTTCACAGTAATACTCGCTGTTAATGGTGGTTCCTTTTTGGAGATAGTCGATGAATATTATTCCGTTCGTATCCCAAAATACAGACGCCATCACCTTACCGGCCGACTGTTGCGTCTTTGCTCGCTTTGGATTCGGTTCGTCGACTGCTGTCCACTCAGCTGACTGTCTTTTGGATTCTGGTGTGTAATTGTGAAGCCATGTCTCATCCATTGTCACATATCTACGATAGAATTCCCTTTTATTGCGGTTTAACAGTGCCAAAGACTCCTCCGAAGCATCGATTCGTTGTTGTTTTTGGTCGACTGTGAGCTCACGCGGCACCCAATTTGCACAGAGCTTTCGCATACCCAAATGTTCATGTAAAATGGTAAAAACACTACCATCTGCTACCTTTACAATGTCAGCTATTTCGTGCACCTTCAATTTGCGATCGTTAATAACCAATTTGTGGATTTTTTTTATGTTTTCTGAAATAACAGCCTCATTTTGGCGTCCACTGCGCTCTGCATCTTTTGTGCTGGTACGACCACATTTAAATTCAGCCATCCACTTCTCTACCATTTGTCTCGATGGAGCAGAGTTTGGATAATGTTTATCAAGCCTTTGTTTGGTTTCCACTGTATTTTTTTCATCAAAAAGCAATGCTTTATTAAAATTCGAAATTCACTTTTTTCCATTTTTTTTCAAAAACAAAAGTTGCTTCACACAAAATGCTATAACTCACGAATAAATAGCCAGATTGCTGTCAAATTTATACACGTATCGTTTGAAGGTTAGTACTAAATAAAAATCATATGGAAAAAAATTCAAGTAACGCCATCTATGTGTCATCCTACGGACTTACTGAATGACCTAGTATAAAAGTTATTTACCGACAGTTTGTCACCATCCAAATAGAATATATCTGAGAATTCTTTACATATTATTAAGATTGTTTCTTTTGCTTTTGATTCTAGCCGCCGACCTCTATCGTCAGGTTGCTCTTTAATATTTGTGACAAGTATGAGATAATTTTTTAAAGGTTATAAGTATAGAACAAAATTTTTAGTATTTTTTGTTTTTTATTTGCAACAGTATAATTGGAATTTTCTATTCTTACATATAAGCAATACCTTTTAGCTATGAGAGAATTAACCATTAAACCATTAAATTATAATATCCTTTTACACCTTGTTGTTTACAGGGTGTGAGCTATTCGTGTTCTCGGAAGAACTATAATTTGACCTATCTTAGGAATTTGAGTTTTCATTGGTAACATGAAGTGGTTCATTAATTGGTAGTTCTAAAGTAAAGTTCTAAAAATCTATTTTCGATATATTATAAATTAGGAAATCCCTACCCAAAATTCCATCAGTTTGAATCGGGAAATTCTTGTCTACTACGTGTAATTTTTGTTCTACTTGGTGTCCGTCTATGCTAAGTTTAGAGATTATAGTACACATAGAGTTAGTTTCATCCGGTGTTACAGGTGATCCTGCACTTGTTTTTATTGATTATAAAATTAATTGATTGATTATGTTTTATATTATTATTAATTGCATCTCGTTTTAATGTAAAGATATCAGTTCCGGTGTCGATTAAAAATGAGACTAATGCAGATGTTTTATCCGTTGTTAATGATATATAATTAGTTAGATTATCTAAAATCTTTACTAGCCCACTTAATATGATTCAGACATTCTTTCCTCACGCTCATTTCCTGTGTGTACTATATATTTACACGACTATCATTAAATTTATTTTAGATGAAACCTCTGTAAGTTTCATTGATAGTTAACGTTTTTTCGACAAACAGAAATTGCTTACGCAATTTGTAAAAATAAAAAATTTTTTTGTTTTAAAATTCTTCTAAAATAACAACATGTACATTGTACAGTATGTTGTTTTATTTTTCCGGACTTAAAATTCATTTGTATAGAACTAATTTTGAAAAAATTTGGCTACAGGGATATAGCAATTTTTTTTTGAATTAAAGCGTTTTTTAGATTTAAGAAAACGTTAATAGTTATTAATAAGAAAATTTTGTCTCTTACGAGAGAAGAAGTCAAAGCTAAGAACAATAATTAAACCAATTTAAAATGATTTGAGAGAATTATACATTAGAAATAGTTATCTGTTCTTGCACTTTCTATGTAAAAAGCTCTTTAAATTTGTGGTAGACGATTTTTAGAAAAATAATTATAACTATCACAACTATGATTAGTTCTATATCAGAGAACAAATCTTCATATAGTTTTGTTCCATGGTTTGTTGTATTAATCGGTTATTGTATATAATAACTTCCTCGTCCTTTTTCGACGTTGCTCCTCCCATTCTAATCAAAGTTAAAGATTAAAATTATCTTTCGCAAAAATATACAAAACTACAAATTTTTTGTTAAGGTAGGTACAAACCTAAAACAATAACTAAAGCTTGTATAAACTGACAACAAAATGTAGTCAAAATAAACAATTTAGATAATTTCAAATATTCTGTTAATTGTTTTATCTGTATAAATTTAACCAATGGAAACAAGAAATATATGTCGCGGATAGTTAATTTTTTATCTGGTCAGAAGGTCCAAGAAAGTGGCATATGGTCGCCATATAATATGTTTGTATCGTGGGAATGAGTGAGAGAGTTTATTGAGTTTTAAGTTCTACAGGCATCCAAAGATCATATAGGATAGTTAGTGACGAATATAGAATCTGTGGTAGATCCTATATCGTGAAGTCCCTAGGGTATCGGTTGTTCTTATGAGCCAGAAACTCTTAAAAGAACAACTTCTACCGAATAGCAAGTTCTCCAATTAGGAAAACTGATAACCACAAAATTTATACTTACTTGATCTTGATAGCACTTGAACGCCTTCACTAAATAAAAACACTGTTGAAGAATAACAGAATAACTTAAAAACTGATTTATTATAAAATTTTCATGGAATATATACAAAATGAACAATAAGCAAAACAACAACAATTGTTCCAATTTGTCAACAATTGTTCAAAAGAGTTTCTCAATATTATTATTTCTTCGTAGACATTTTTTGGTTCTACGAAGAAATTACATCATAATTGAATTGATATTATTATTATTTTTTGTGTTTACAAATTATGCGAATTAATTGTTTTATATGAATTAATTGGTGTTGTTTGTTTATGTTTACTTATCAGTTTTCTGTAGTTTATTAGGTTACTGGTATGATTTGGATATTTATATTATTATTGGTATGATTTATATATTTATATTGTTATTGGTAGTTTTAGATATTTATATTGTTATTGGTAGTTTTAAATATTACAATGTATATCCATGCTACAGTAGTTTTAGATATTTCTATGTATATCTATGCTACAATACCCTAGTTGGAATTGAGGACCTGAGTTTTACCGCAATCAACTCTCAACCACTTTTCAATCTGACTCAAGCTCACATCTTAGCCAAATGTAAAATTTGCAAGAAGATATGATCCATATCAGCAAGCACAATTTTACACAAATTGAAAATTGATTTCTTATGTCACCATTTCTTCCGATGAAGTTAGACCAACGAAAGAACGACTTTCGATTTTCTCACTCTTTAAATGCACAAAGAACTCCATCGTTTTCCTGGACTGATAACATTTAATGGTCGTTTCTTTTTACACTATGCCGGTGCCCAAGGTATTTTAAACGAATTGTTAACAGGCTCTATCTGATCCATTTTAATGGTTCTGGTGACACAACAACAACTTGTCACCGATTCTCGGCAACATTTAAGTTTCAGTTCGACTTACCGAGATCCAACAGCATTTATGATCGGGAGTTTTTTGCTGCTTATTTATTCATCAAACACTTTGTACTGATTTCGAACTTTTATACGAAATATAATAATATTACTTTACACCGGAAAGCTCAGAAAAATATATGAATACTGTAATATTACACCAGTACACTGAATTTATAACAAACAAACTAATTACACTTGGAAATCTCTTATATTATGAATCAAAGAATGAATAATTTAACAAAACTATTAATTGGCTAACATGAAAAATAATTTATTAAAAAAACAAATAAAAAATTATATAAATTAAAATTCAATTTAAAGCTTACATTAATTATTTCTTCAATGTTGTCTTCTTCATGTTTTATTTTACGTCTTCGTTTATCTTGACGGTTAATTAATCAAGCCGAAACTAATCCGCTCCTCTACAAAAAAGCAATACATAATAATATCACTGCACGAAACTTCATAAACGGACTTGATGTTCAATTCTACAACTAGAATCAGACAATTTGTGTTTAGCATCTCATATGGTAACAACAGCATGAATTTCTTCAATTAATTTTTGTTTTTCGTCATCATCAAAATTCATATACCATTTGGCGAGACGTGTTGTTTCACAAAGTTATAAAATCATTTTCAAGTCTGATAACACTTGCTTAGTAAATAAATTTTATTTCTTGAATGTAAAACATATTTCGTTTACATATTTTTATAGACGCAATTGAGGTTTTAACATTTTATTAAATTCACAACTATTAAAAAACCTTCACAATATTAACACAATAATTGAAATGAAAAGCAAATTTATTTTAATTTTAGTTTTAATACAAGTTTTTTTGAAATAACTAACAACATTAAACCTACTCAAAAGTAAGCTGTATCACGATTCAGTCATGAGTGAGTTTTAATTTTATTTTAATTTACATAATTTACTGATGGTAAATTTACACTAACTCCCGATCCAAACAATTTGATCGTTTTTATATCATATTATCATCGATCTTCTGTTTCATTTTCCATCAAGTAATTCTCCTGTTTTTCAAATAAAAAATAAATCATCTTGCAAAACTTGAAATTAAGTTTATTTAAATCAATAAAAAAAATGTTTAAATGTACAGTGGTACAGATAAACGTTATAATTGAAGAAAATTAATAAAATTATTATTGAATTTGAAAACTACTATTTTTAGAGTAAAAGTTGAAAACAGTCCCTTTTTACAACTTTCATCCCTTTCTAAAACATATTTTCCATTTCAATGATCGTTAACCGTTGATTGACGTCCTGTCAGAAAATCTAGATAAGGCTTATCCTTGAAATATTATCTGGAGTTGGTCAGCCAGTCAAACAGGATCAAAACTTTATGGCTGACCCAGAGCTACCTTCGTCCTCCACCTCAATTTATCATCTTTGTAGGGGGTGTATGTTGGAAGGGGGGAGTGGGTGTTTGTGGCCGTCAATTAGCTACAAAAATTGTAATTACTATTCAATCGAACTCAGTAATATAACCTAAATAGAATAGAAGATCAATAGTTAGTTTAAATTTTTGTATCGGTCGACAAGTTGGACCTAGCTAAAGTACGCACACAATCCAGGGAAGTGGAGGATAGTTGTCACCTTATTAACAGAAAAAACGAATAGAATGGATAATAGACGCCGTCAATGTGCAAATCACCGGGCGTGAAAGGAATAGTATCAGACTTTTTGAAAAAACTAAAGATACTGCTAATGCAAGAGTTTTGATAGCCGAAAATGTGAATAAAAGGCATATCTGAACAAATTGTTTGTTTTCTCTGATCAATGTTATAAAAGAATGAACAAAACCATATGAAACAAAGAAACAGCTAGCTGTTAAGACCTCACGCGAAGAGGATCGGTAAATTTTAGGAAAAAATTTTTTTACTTCATTTAAGATGGACGTGTGCGATGCTAGATGCAAATTAATTATAATTTTTCTGGAAAAGATGACAATTATTCTAATGAACATTATTCCTGGGCGATGAGATAGAAGAAGAGTGGAGAGACGTGATACATTTGCTACCGAGGGTTTGTATTCTTTTGTAACACCGGTCTATTCAAATCTACTTGATAAATATTCTGTTAATATTTTCTATTGGCTTTACTCTGTTTACTTAAAAATACTGAAAGATATTGTGAGTTGTTACAGTGGCGCCCAATACAATTACTTTCGTGTCATTTGCTACAAATTAACATTTTTTCGCTGGAAAAATCTTCAATCTATGACTGACCTAGGCATTGTTCGATCCACTAAGCAGTCATTACCGTAATCTACATGAAACGCAATACAAAAAGTCCTACGAAATAATTTTCAAGTTAGTAGAAAGAGAGCTGGCTAAGACAGTAAATAACAAGGAAGCCACTCTTCTTTCAAGACATTGAAGGAGCCTTCAACAACACCTAACGTGGTGCGATAAAGCACGGGTTCAATGGAAAAACATTGACAGCACCACAACGAGTTAGATGTGTGAGATTCTGAGAACTTGAATAACGGAAACCAAGTTTGGGCACTGCAAAATCAGCTTTTGTAATACCAGAAAATCGCCACATGTGATGCAATTCTGACTATATTAGGTAACCAGGGCATCAAATGCCTTGGGTAAGCGGACGACATAGTCATTATGGCTAGGAAAAAGTTGGAGGTGAAACTCTGTAAAATTATAAAGATACAAAAACTCTCATGGTGCTGTGGCGCGAAGAGCTCAGGGGAGTGCCGCAGCTATCATAAAGTACTTGCATACTATGATAGTGAGACCAGCCATCACGTATGAAGCAAGAGCTTGAAGTAGTAGAGTGCAGCTCAACGCTAAGAAGAAGAAGTTAGAGAAAGTACAGAGGCCTGCGCTATCTCCATAAAGAGGGCAAAGAGGAGTATAACCAAAGAGTATAGAGTATAACCAAAGCGACCATCGTGAGATTTAGTTTGAAAGGTTTGGTAAAAGGAAAGCTAATCGTCTAAACATTGAGCGAAACTGGTTAAAAAATCACTGGATTGAGTTACCAACAGGACGGCATGATTAAGTGGTTCAATTTTGGAAGGAAACACGCATCGATGCAGAGTAATAAAGTAGAGTGAATCAGTCACTCCACTACGTACCATCTGAATGAGGATGTAATCAAATGGTTCACAGATGGTTCTAGACCCGAGGTAGGTGTAAGTTTAAAGGTGTTTGAATCAAAAACCAAATACACTGAACCAATAAACACATACCCCAGTATCTTGCGGGACAAAATTCACACATTTGAAAAAGGCACTGATTTATGGTTGAGGAGAAACTATCGGAACAAAAAGATTGCCATATTCACGGACAGCTAAGCACCAAATCATTAAGGCACTAACGACGTAAACCATTACATCCACGTTAACTAGAGACTACGTGGGCAGCCTCCTGCTAAGCTTGGTAGGGAAAAGAAAATAACACCTAGATATATCTGGAGCCCTGGTCTTTCAGGTATTGCGGTTGATGATGAAATGGTCAGGCTAGCAAGAATGGCCATTCTTTTATGTGAAACTTATCCTTTTATGATGAAATTAGGAGGGAATGGTATGATGCCTGTCATAGAGCTATGGGTCTTAGAAAATCAAACCAATTGATTAGATTGTTCAACCGAAAGAGAGCAGTATATGTAGATTGAAAAAGCACTTCAAGAATATTGGGGTGGAGGGAAGTAATGAGTGTATATTCTGTCACCTGAACTACAGCTCACCTTCTCGGAGTGTGGACATTTGACCCGCAGACAAAAGTGTAATTTCGAGGCATACTGCATTGTCGGGAACGACCTACATACATTTAACGTTCTCCAAACCTTGAGGTTCTTAAAGGATTCATTTAACCACCATAAACTAATCTAATCCAACAGAAAAATAAATCACATCCAAGACGTGTTACTAGTAACAAAAATTTTAGTGGGTAAATGATATATTTTTATTTGTTGTTATCTTCGTAGCTGAATATTTTATTATAATTTTACAGAAATCTCTCTCCAAATGGAATTTTATACAGCACAGCAGCTTGTCAACTGTCAAACATTCACATTCGTTTATTTTTATTTAAAAAATGGTAAAATATATTAAAAACAATTATGTTATATTATTATTATTTACTAATTATTTTAATTTATAGTTTTCAGTACTTCATAAATACGAAGCAGCTCATGACGAAAGTATATGGTCATGTACGTGGGGAAGAACCAAAATAAGTAAAACAAAAGAAAAAGGTGAAGATGGTGAAAATTCACGAGATTCCCTACCAGAAAATATTAGTGAACCTGATGAATATACAGATTTCGTTGTTACCGGCGGCTTAGATGATTTCGTTAAAATATGGGATATAAAAAACGATAATTTAAAGCTAAGGCATACATTGGCTGGTCATTCTTTAGGGGTTGTTTCCGTTGCAGTTAGTACCGATGGAAAAAGTAAGAACATTGATATATTCTAGTAAAGAATTACATTTTATGTATTTCGTAGCGATTGCAAGTAGTTCATTAGATTCAGGGCTTTGTTTTTGGAAAACGGAAACCGGTCAATTAATAAATCAAATAGCAATGGGTCCTGTTGAATTGTGGACAGTAGCATTTTCACCATGTGATAAATTTGTTATATCAGGATCACATGAGGGGAAAATTTCATTGTATAATGTTGAAAATGGAAAAGCAGAACAAGTACTGGATCCTCAAAACGGTAAATTTACTTTAAGTATTGCTTATGTAAGTAAAACAGCGAAAAGAAACAAAAGCAACGAAAATGTTATGAAATATTTTGCTTTCTGTTTTAAGAGTCCCGATGGAAAATATATTGCTAGTGGAGCTATCGATGGAATTATAAACATATTTGATGTAGCCGCTGGTAAAGTTGCTCAAACACTTGAGGGACATGCTATGTCGGTTAGAAGTTTATGTTTTTCACCAGATTCCCAAATGTTATTAACAGCATCGGATGATGGACATATGAAGTTATACGATGTGTAAGTATTTAACCTCCAGTCCGGTTTGCTAAAATGTTCATTCAAAAATTATGTTTTCAGAGCTCATTCCGATGTTGTGGGAACATTGTCAGGACATGCATCATGGGTGCTATCCGTATCTTTTGCACCAGACGCAAAACATTTCGCTTCATCATCGAGTGATAAATCTGTTAAGATATGGAACGTTTCCGAACGTCGATGTCTTTATACGTTTAACGAACATGCTGATCAAGTATGGGGTGTAGCATATAGTCCGGATAGTAGCAAAGTTGTATCGGTTTCAGAAGACAAATGTATGAATTTATACGACTGCCCACCATACATTGTATAATTTTATAAAATAAATAAGTTAACATAATCCTTTTTACTCTATTTTTATTTTCATTAGCTAAAAATAATTAAATCAGTTAATTTTGTTTACTATAACCAGCAGTATCTTCCAAATATTTTTTTGACAGTTCTGGCTCCACAAGCAGTTGACCCTTTAAAGATGGATCGGGTATGTGAATATTAAATGTTTTGAAATAGGTCAAAATTTGAGCTAAAAATAAATATAATGTCAAAAAAAAGTAATTATGGTGATTCAGGGATATGCTTACAAACATAAACTTCTTTTAATTTATAGTCTTCAGCTATTTTAGCCGCGTTCCATAAAACTGGATCTTGTTGATGGTCTGTTAAAAATTGCATTGTTTGTCGTAATGTAACTTTACCCGGCGATACTTTATCAGGTTCCTTAAATCCATACTCAAAATCCTCCGGTTGGTTTCGATCTAATGGTAAATTTTTATCACGGTTTAAACTAACGTCCTCATCCGGAATAATTTCATCAGTTCGTGTTACATAAACTTGTTTTAATCGGTCATCTAATTTTTCATCTTTTTTACTCAATTCTTCGACGATATTTGGATACACTAAAATAATAGAAAATATCAAACATTTATATATTAATTATAATTCAGAATCATTACAATTCAATACCCTATTCATGTCTTGAATATTGGAAGGGAATTTTGGTGCTACAGTCGGTTTATCCTTGGATATTACTCGGGCTGCACGATTTTCAGCATTAAAACGATTTGCTTTTCTACTAATGACAGACAATACTTTTCCCATTTTTATTTAGATTGGTTAACTTTTGTTTATTTATGAAAAATCTGATTTAACATATTTTAGGTTAATTCAGGTTATGTCACTTTTTTTTCAATGAACTTAAAACCGAAAGGAATTTGTTTATCAAAAAGTTGGAAAAATCAAGTTGGTTTAACAGGTTTGACTGCATTATCAACTCTCATATTTTGTGACGTCATATTCAACATAGGTAAATAAGTAGGGAGATTCTTAGTGTATTCTTTTCGGCTGTACAGAACAAGCTCCAACACCGAATTATCGAATTTTGTATTCTTTTGGAATGAATTTCAATACAAAAAAAGTAATTCGGTGTTGGAACTGTACTGAAATTTGTTCGGTACAACCGAAAAGAATACACTATTAGATTTTCCCAAAGAATTTTCCCACAAAATTTTATAGCAGCTTAGAACATTTTCAAGCTTGCATATACTGCCGATTAGTATTTTTTTTCAAATGTTATCATAAATTTCGATAGAAATTGGCGAGTTTTTTAATACAACAAAAAAATTACTCAAAAAAAAAACTCAATTTAAAATTTTGACGAGCCCTTATCTTTCTTACAGCTAACCATGAAAAAATCCAATTTCGAATTCCTTTATTTCACCATTGTAATAATATGGCTCAAAGCATATAAATATTCTTTAAATCTGAAATGGTAACATATTTTAAAACTAAAAAACTGAAAAAAACAACTAAAAACAGAAATAATTTAATATTTATGGAATGAGATTTATATTTTCACTTAAAAATTGGTCGTAACTACGACGGTAATTTTTAATAGAGATGGCACTGATTTCCTTTTTTCGAAATACATTCCTACTTTCCGAAACTACCTTACCTACTTTCCTATTTGAAAATTTTGACAGATAATTTGTATTTTGAAAACATTCATAAATATTATTTCTTCCAAATCAAGGTTGCTTTTGTTATTTTTAATATAATTATTATCTTAAATTACTACAGTTAACTGAAAAGAAAAAGTTAAGTTAAACTTAAATGATTAATAATTATTAATTATTAAACTTATTTGATTAATAATTGTTATATACTATCAAGTAGGTGTGGAATTATGTTTTATTTTCTAGTTTGTAACAAGTGCGACATATTTCTTCAAATTAATAGTGAATCAGCAAACTCTAATAAGCTACCATCTGTTAAAAATTATATTCTGTGACTGGAATTCCAACTTTAGCTTTGTTAGAACGTTTGCTTAAGTTTTGTTTATTTATAAGATCAATAGATCTATAATATCACGGTCTGTACAACATCTACTCTCCGAAACACACATACTAGATATTAGGTAACAATAATTGATCAAATAAGTTTCGAATTGTGTAACTTGTTAATTATATTTAATTTAACTTTTTCTTTTTAGTTATTTTAATTATGACCGTTTTGGTGGTCAAAAATTTATGAGTGAAACTCATATGATGGTATCGAACCCAGATCAGTGGATAGAACCAATGGCCGATGCTGGTGATGATCAATATACTTTTCATGTTGAACCGGTTCAAACAATTGTTGCAAAAGTTTCAAGGAAAGTTAAAGACGCTGGAATGAAGGTTTTAGCTTTAAAACCATGCACTCCGGTTGAGCTTGTGAAAGAGTACATTCCCTTAGCTGATATGATTTTAATTATGACCGTTAAACCCGGTTTCGGGGGTCAAAATTTATGAGTGATATTATGCCAAAAGTGGAATGGCCACGTTAAAATTACCCCAACATCAGATATAGAGGTTGATGGAGGAGTTGGACCAGAAACAATTAATGAGTGTGCTAAAGCTGGAGCAAATATGATTGTTGCTGGTACAGCAATTATTCGGGCTACTAATTAAAAAGATTTAATATCGCTTTTAAAAACTTCAGTATTTACACTGGTAGTCTCATAAATATGTTATTGTTCCTAATTTTAAGATGATTTGTTAACTTGGGCTGGATATGGATTTAGATATGGATATGGATATTGATATAGGTATGCATATGGATATGTATATGAATATGGATGTGGATATGGATATAGATAAAGATATGGATATGGATGAGGATATGGATTGGACTTCGTATGGATATGACATGGACATGAATTGGATATGGATTGGATATGTATTAAATACAGATTGGATATTGATTTGATATGGGTTGAATATGGAATTGTATATGAATTGGATATGGATTGGATATGGATTGGCTATGGATTGGGTATGAATTGGATATGGATTGGATATTAATTGAGTATGGATTGGAGATGTATTGGATATGGATTGGATATGGATTGGATATGGATTAGATATGGATTGAATATGGAATGGATATGTATTGGATATGGATTGGATATGAATTGGATATGGATTAGATATGGATTGGATATAGATTGGGTATGAATTGGATATGGATTGGATATGGATTGGATATGGATTGGATATTGATTGGATATGGATTGGATATGAATTGAATATGGATTGGATATGGATTGGATATGGATTGGATATGGATTAGATATGGAATGGATGTGGATTGGACTATAATTGAAAAGGGATTAGTAATGGATTAAAAATTGGATATTGATGTTATATTTTTTTTATATAGACCAACAAAAAAAAATGATATCAACGGAAAAAACATTAAAAATGTAAATTCAGCAATTTTTTTTAAGATGTTTAATACACAATGTACGAAAACAAAACAAACAAAAAGAAATGATATCTTAGCGGAAAAAAACATCAAAAATGTAAATACAGCAGTTTTTTAGAGAGATTAGGTACACAACGTAAAAAAACAAATAAAAAGCAATGATATCTTATCACACGCACATTTCAGCGGTAAGAACGTCAAAGGAACCAAATCAGGAGTTTGTTTTTAGGGTTTAATACACAACATAAAAGTACCAAACCAAAGAAATGATACATTTTGATAAGCAAATTGGATACTGCGACAGTAAAAACATTTCATGTAACTATTCAAGCTAAAATTTTCAATAAACATACCAAGCTACAAAAATGTATGTACATTTTATGAACTAAAACTTAAAAATAAAAAATATATAAATAAATAGTCCCGATGGTCGACCCAATTAAGTTTACAAAGTATAAATTTATTTTTATTCGAATTCTAAATGTACAATGCATTATTTGAAAGTTAATCTGAAACGAGAGAAGTACAAGCCAAACGCGAAAACTCTTTGAAGTGTAAGGGATCTCTTGTCATTAAACGCCCAAAATTAGGGCTTTCAAAAATAAAATACTGTGTAAAAAAATAAAATACTGCCTTCAAAGAGTTTTCGCGTTTGGCTTGTACTTCTCTCGTTTCAGATTAACTTTCAAATAATGCATTGTACATTTAGAATTCGAATAAAAATAAATTTATACTTTGTAAACTTAATTGGGTCGACCATCGGGACTATTTATTTATATATTTTTTATTTTTAAGTTTTAGTTCATAAAATGTACATACATTTTTGTAGCTTGGTATGTTTATTGAAAATTTTAGCTTGAATAGTTACATGAAATGTTTTTACTGTCGCAGTATCCAATTTGCTTATCAAAATGTATCATTTCTTTGGTTTGGTACTTTTATGTTGTGTATTAAACCCTAAAAACAAACTCCTGATTTGGTTCCTTTGACGTTCTTACCGCTGAAATGTGCGTGTGATAAGATATCATTGCTTTTTATTTGTTTTTTTACGTTGTGTTATATATGTTACAATAAGGCCCGCTATACACTTGAGCTAAGCTATGCGAACTATGTTTTTTGTATACAACGTAATTATACAAAAAACATTACGGAAACAAAACATTTAAAAAAATAAAATAAAAAAGGAAACATTACATTCATTACATTTTGTTTAAAAAATATTATTCGCGTTAAAACATTATTTTTTTAAAAACATAGTTCGCATAGTTTAGCTCAAGTGTATTGCGGGCCTAAAATCTCGTAAAGCCTTAACTCGATTATGACGGAAACTCGAAAAACATGGAAAAAACGACTAAAAAATATTCCATGGAATTAAATTTCGTTTATAATTATATATTTATTACGAAAACTCGCGAAACGCGGACGGAAAATGTTTCGTAGAACAAATTTTAACCAGAGTACTCGACAAAGACGGAATTATAGCCAACTTCGTTTCAGTTTTTGGAAAAGTATACGTATAAGTATGGTTGAAGTTAAAGATATTGAAGAACTTGAAATATTTGACATCGACACTTGTTCTGTTTTCTCATTATAATTAATTAACGAATTGTCTGGATTTGATTTCCATAAATTTATTTGATTAGATATCGACTTTAATATTTACTGTTAACATTGATTATATTTTTTAAAATTTATAATTGAGAATAATAAAATTTAAAAAGATTTATTAAACAAAAACTTTTTTTAACATCACGAAAATCGCATACTACAATTAAAATTTTGAACATTTTCCATTTGAATGTTCGCCACAACACTCGCCCCTTAGTGCTATCGAAGATGGAACGATACAAGAAAAGAAGTAGAGTTGAGGAGGAAAGAAGGAAAGAGTTTTGCTTGAGTAGTTCTAGCGAAAAGGAAGTTTGAAGGTGTCCGAAAAAGTAGTGTGGACAGTTGTCAGCACAAGAGGGTGTTTATTTTGTGCGACTGAGAAATAGTGGCGAAAATTGAGTCGAGCCATCTTAAGATGTGATCTAAAGTAAGGTATTATCTGTTGATGTTCGATTATATGGAGAATAGGAGGGATTTTGTGTTAGGAGAGAGTTAAAAGATAATGTGTTAGGAGAGAGAGACAGAATTAAGATAGTGTGTTAGGAGTGAGAGATTGTGTTAAGTGAGATAATAATTGTAAATAAAATTTCTTGTTGTAGTATTTCGCTATTGAGTTTTTATTATTTATAAATTAACTAATTTTACTTTTTTAAAAAATGAATGAAAAAGCACCCTATTCTTGTTTACTGAGTTTTATTATTTTTTAATTTTTACTATATACGCGTTTCGAAAGCTATGGTTTCATCATCTGTAGTATATAAAAACTAATTTTACTATATTTAATTTATGTGCATAATTTATTTATTTGTTTAATTTATGTGTAAATAAAACAACTTATTTTATAAACATATATTTATGTTTCATGTGATTTTTTCTGCTGAAATTGAAAGTAAAATAATTTTAGCAAGAATATAATAAATGTTTCCAGTTTTTTATAAAAATATATATGGAAATTCTTTTTTTCTAACCAAAAAACTAACAATGAAAAAGACGCGCTATAAATTAATATGTCATACCTAAATAATAAGAGGTTTGATTACTTTGTTTTGATTATAGTTATTATTCAGTTTTGCATCCGACACAATATTAGTGGTAGCTGCTCTATATACTAACACTGCATGTGCAAATAAAACACAAAATGTCCAGATAACATTATTTTTTCTTAAAAAACTTATAGTGTATTCTTTTCGGCTGTACTGAACAAGTTCCAACACCGAATTATCGAATTTTGTATTCTTTTGGAATGAATTTCAATTCAAAAAACATAATTCGGTGTTGGAACTGTACTGAAATTTGTTCGGTACAGCCGAAAAGAATACACTATATTAAGCTTTCGATTTTTTTGGTTCTGTCATATTTATATATATAAATATTTTTTTTGGCTTAAAATCTCAATTCAAATTATCACTAAAACAAATTCCTAGTGTTCGGTCGAGACAACATGATAAAAAAAATCATGATTTTTCGAAGTACTATACGCAGCCATTTATCACGAAAAAATTCAGATTTTTTGCTGGTTTTGAATGTTAAAATGTTTTGAGTTTAGGTGACAATAAAAGTATTTGATTTTGGTTGTTAACGCTTTTGGTTTTGTTTTGTTTATGCTTACATTTTTGTAATAACTATTCTTGATAAAATTGATTTGTGGTTTTCGAGCTAAATTAATCTTTTGTGTTGAAGTTAATTGAAATAAAAGTGACCTATAAAGGTTGACGTATAAATCCATCTTTTTATCTTTTGAATGTTCGGTCCGGTTTATTCCGATGTTCCGGTCCGGCTTATAATATTCAACGAAGTGAAGTTAGAAGAAAAAATTTGATGTAAAATTTCGTGATATTTATTATTATATTGCACGACCGAACACTACCATTATGATTTTGAAATGTCACAAAATACAAACTCAATATTCTGGTTATAAAATTGATATATTTTTAAACAATTTATTAATGAAAATAAATAAGCATTTAATTAATAGAATTTATTAAGAACTGTTACTATAGTTTATTAAATTCAAACTTTAATTTTGCGATCCCGCACAATTCTTCGATTTAAATTTATATACTAATTGATTCGATCCAAACAATTTGATTGTTTATATATCATATTATCGATCTTCTGATTCCCTTTCCAGTAATAATAAGCTCAATTGCAAAATATTTTCCAGTCGATGATTTTTTGAAAATCGAAACCGGTAGAATAAATATAAAAAATAAGTGAGTAATAAATGGCGTTTAATTGTTTTAAAAAATAAAAAGTGTTTTAATCATTATTTAAATAATAAGCTATTCCCCTTTTTTACAAATAAAAAACTCATCTATGCAAAAGATGTTTATTAATTGAAATTGAGTTCAATTTTACAGTAGTACAAATAAACGTCCATGTTTATCACAATTGAAGAAAATTAATAAATTTTTAGCGATTTTTTTTTTTAATATGTATACTATTATTTCAGATCAAAAATCGAATATAGTCCGTCGTTACACAGATTTTGAATCATTGTCAAAAAAGTGCAACTCAAAGTTGGTCCTCCCCCCCCCCCCTACGTTTCAACGTTGATTGACAGATAAATTACAAAGAACAGACAGAGGATATGGAAAATTTGATAAACCCTGAACTAAAACTATAGCGAAGTGTCACATATTTTTTTTTTTAAGGCGTTCATGCTCCATGTAGGAGCGTTGCCAGGCTAATCAGCTTTGAATATTCACCACGGTCATTCGCAACAGCGACATAATTACCATGGCAGCCGATTTTTTTAAGGTCGTTTATTACGTCAGTCTCCCATTGTAGTCGTGGTCTACCTCGCGGTCGACCACTCCCTGGGGTACTAACGTACATTTTTCTAATCATTCCAGACTGAGAATCAACTCGTAGAACATGCCCAAACCAAGCAATCCTATTAGAACGGATACAACCTATTATATCAGGACCCTCAAGAAGGTCTCTGATCTCAAAGTTATACCGGGTTCTATACTCCCCATCGTCTGTCTTAAGTGGACCAAAAATGTAGCGTAGGATCTTACGCTCAAATACAGATAAATGCGATTCGTCATTTTGTGTAAGGGTTCACGTTTGTGACCCATACATCACAACCGGTCTAATCAATGTCTTGTATAACTTGAGCTTGGTGTTAGTTGATACATACGGTGATCCAAGAGAGGTTTAATTGAGTAGAAAGTTCGATTACCTGCAGCGATTCGAGCTTTAATATCTGTAAGTATGCTGTTGTTTGAGTCAAGCATTGATCCCCAATATTTAAAAGATTCAACTCCCTCAATTCGTTCATCGCCGCACATCAAATCTTTCTTCTCAGCCTCTCTTGAAACATTCATATGTTTGGTTTTATTGTAGTTAATTTGCAGACCAATTTTTCTAGCACCACTCTCAAGCAACTTGAAAGTCTCACTCATAACAGCCTCACTTCGGCCGAGGATGACAACATCATCAGCGTAAGCAATCATCTGTACTGAGTTTATTGACAAGATATTGTTAGTAGTCGGTAGTTTCTTTTGACGGCACACATATTCCAAGGCTAGATTAAAAAGTATAGGAGAGATAGCATCACCTTGTCTTAAGCAGGAGTCGACTTTAAAAAACTTTGATGTTTCGTTCTCTACTCGTACACAGCATTGAGAGTTCTGTACTGTCATTTTGCATAGTGATACCAGTTTACCAAGAATTCCCATTGACACCAGAGCAGAACATAGAGTCTCTCGTTCGAGAGAGTCGTAGGCCTGCCTGAAATCAATGAAAAGTTGGTGCACAGGTATGTTGAACTCTCGACACTTTTCCAAAATCATCCTTATCGAGAAAAGTGCATCGGTGGTACCCCGGCCCCGCCGGAAACCACACTGATATTCTCCAAACAGTTGTTCAGCAAAAGGATTGATTTTGGATAGCAAAATGTAGGAAAAGATCTTATATGCTGTGCAGAGGAGAGCGATTCCTCTGTAGTTTGCACATTGTAGGCGATTACCTTTTTTATGGATTGGTATCAGCATAGCTGTGTTCCAGTCCTGTAGCATGGTTTCAGTCCTCCAGATCATTTGAACAAGTTCAAACAATCTTAAGGATAGAGTTTCGCCACCATGTACAATCATTTCGGATGTTATATCGTCGATACCAGGTGCTTTATTGAGTTTTAATTTTGACAGCGCCGCATCGAATTCCTCTTTTGGTTGATTCCTCTACATGCACCTTTGACGCACGAATAAGCTTTGATCGTCGCCCGACTTGTTGCTGGTCACTTAAGTTGAGAAGATTCTCAAAATAAGCGGCCCAAGTATCTTAAATATTTTTAAGGTCTACTTGTATCTCCCCATCTTCGTTTTGAATAGCAGTCGATCTAGTTTGAGGGCCCTTCTTTAAGGTTTTAACCTGTTGAAAGAAGTTACGCGATTGATGTTCCTTATTGAAGCTTTCAATCTCCTCACACTGTCTCTTTCACCATTCTCGCTTCGTTCGTCTACATAGCTTTGTAACGGCTTGTCTTGCCAGTTTATAGTTCTCCTTTGTGGACCTGATGTTGCGTCCTTGTAGACACTTTAGATAGCAATCTTTTTTGTATTGAATAGCGTACAGGCATGCTTGATCCATCCATGGCTTCTGGGAGTGGTTCTGTGGTCGTCTAAGTATTCCCTCAGCAGCGCTTAAAACAGCATCTTTGAGCAAATACCATGACTTATCGACGTCTCCATTAATGGTTTCTGATTTATCCAATGTTTTGGCAATATGGATTTGATATCTCTCTTCTGTTTCAGCATTCCTTAATGATGAGATGTTAAAACGTTTCCGTTGATTGAATTTTGGAATGCCTGGATTTGGGAAGTGCAACCTTATCGTAGCACATACAAGGAAGTGGCCACTTTCAATGTATGCACCTCTAAAGGATCGCACATCCCGAACGCTCGAAAAGAAACGTGCTGTTACTAGAACGTGATCAATTTGATTCCGAGTGTTTCCATTCGGTGAGACCCAAGTCTGTTTATGAATCGATCGATGCGGAAAGAACGTACTGGCAATTCTCAAATTATTTGATAATGCAAACTCAGTCATTCTCTCACCATTATCATTTGAATTCAAATGCAGGCTGTTGGGACCCACCACATTTCCATAAGAGATATCTCTTCCAACCTGTCCATTAAAATCACTAAGAACCATAATGAAGTCGCGTGTGGGTGTTTGTTTCATAACCTCTTCCAGTGCTATGTAGAAATTATCCTTCTCGTCGACGGTCTTAGCTTCTGTAGGTGCATGCACAGCAATAAGAGAGATATTGTTATATGTACCACGTATACGTAGGTAGCAGATCCTCTCACTGACCGGGATGAATTTCATCACGGCTTCTTGTATGCGTGCACCAACAAGAAAGTCAGTACCAAATTCTCTTCGAGAAGGATGACCACTACAGTATAGAGAGTGACTATCCAAATCTTGTTTTCCGATTATCGGCTGTCTAATTTCTTGTAGAGCAATAATATCCATCCTATACCTCTCAGTCTCTGTTTCTAGACTTATAAGAGCATCAGGAGCGCTCAGGCTGCGCATGTTCCACGTTCCGATTCGGTAGTCTGGTCCTTTTTCACGTCCAGGTAAAATTCTGTGTTTGTGTCCGGGTCTGTTCTCTTTCTGATAACCAAATTTAACATATTAATTTTTTTCCGGGGTTAGGGTGTTAACCTTAGGCCCAACCCGAATTGTCGTGAATGGGTCCGTTCTGCATATTAACGTCACCAGAAACAACCTTTTTACACGTTTATATAGCGAGCCGCTTCGCGTGATGTAGTGTCATTGACTAAGCAGTTTTTACTCTGCTTGTCTCCAATACACCAACCTAATTCTGTCAGCATTACCCAGGCAGCACGGCGTGGACGTCGAATTTCGGATTTCGCTACCCACACATTTTTTTTTCTGCATTTTGAGGGGATGAGATTGAGGAAGAGTGAAAAAAATCGTTTTTGATCCTAACAAGTGTGAGGTAGGGAAGAGCACTTAGTTTAAGAAACATTTTAAGTTTGTTTAGAATTTTGCGGTGCATTATCGGTGAATTATCATCAATTATTATTGAATTGTTATTTGAATTAATAATGTATATTTTCCAATTTAAACCATTTACAAGTTGGTGTAATTGCATCTCTCCTTAGTTACCCTACACAGCTTTTGCTAATATTTAACGATGTTTAACATTTTGTGTGTAATTTGGATCAATTTTCAATTGACATTGCTATTGACTTTTACGAGGAAAAAATTATTTTTATGCGCCTATGGTATGGCGATATAAAAAGTCTACAACTCAACTTTATTTAAATTATTTTTGTCAGTTTGTTCTTCTAGGATTCACGGAACCCTAGGCGAGCGAATTTTATTCGCACTTGATCGACTTTTTTTGCATTTAAAAGTTTAAAAAAATAAAATAAAAAATCGGTATTTAACATTTATTAACACAATTGGTGTGAATTTGATTATGAATTATAATTCAAATTGAATTCAAGATTAAATAATATATACACACAAAATAACTACTGTTATTAAGAAATAAGGAGGGGAGCGGTTCGAACCCTCAGCAACCCCGTCCTGCGTACGCCACTGTAGCCAGAGTACGACTCACGCAACTCTTATCAAACAACAATATGGGCTTATCCGGTTAATCAACCACCATTATAACACTCTAAGTCGCAGCTAAATGAAGAATATAAACGATTTGAATGCAAACACATTGCTATATAAAAAGTTTTCTTACAAAAAAAACTGCTACAAATTCAAAAAACTATGCACGGTGTAATCGTAAATATAAGAATAATACCGAAATTAAACTGACAACGGTTTACTCGTTTTTATTAATTTTATTATATATTTAAACAATTTTAACAGTGTACAACAAAATTCCAAATATTTTATAGCACAGATTTGCAAATTTTATAGAACTATTCTAGTAAATTTAAGTCAAATTTATTTCCTTAATAAAATTATTTTTGTTTAAAAGTCTTTTAAAAACAAATTAATCATTCCAAATTTATATTGTATTTAATTATACTCTTTGGTTGTTAAATAAATTAAACTAAAATTCAAATTTAAGACAAATATTTCAATAAGATTCTTATTTGCTTTGCACATTGATTGGAATGTAAATTTTTTTGTCTTCAATTTCAAATATGGCTGCCACTGGCTTGCCAACTTGCGTTTGCTGTCTCTCTTTGTTTTGTGTATAAAAATTAAAATAATAAACTATTTGTGTGTATAAAAAATATATATATTATCATTTTTCAAATAGCATTAGTGCCTTTAATTAGCATAAAAGAATATCATAGTTATAATTAGTGAATTAACATCAAAATTCTTGAAATCAAACTTCAGTACGACGTGATTGCATGATAAATTAAAATATTAATTAAAAAAAATGAAATTAAAAAAAGAGTGCCTTGTGATTTTGTGGTCTTATTTTATAATAAAAATTTAAAAATATTAAACCTATTAATTGATATATATATTTATATTTATAATTATATACAAATAAAAAATTCTTCGGAAAAAAATATTTTGGATAACTTAAATAAATACGAAAGGAAAAAATATAATAAATAATTTGGAATATAACAGTAAAATAAGAAAATTTTCTTATAAATTTTTTCAACATTCAATTCTGGATTATTATTATTATGAAAACGAGCCAAAAACCTTAAAATAGATTTTAGTTGCTGATGGTAAGTGATAAAATATTTATAAAAAAATGCAGCTTGTTTTTGTTGTTTCTAAATATTATGATGATGATATATACTTAAAAATTTCTTAGGAATTTAATTTTTTTTCTTCTGTTATTTAAAGGAAAAAAAATTATTTGCTATACATATTTTTTTATTGAACAAAATAAAATTGTGATTATATTAAAAAGCAAAAAAAAAAAATGTCATTGCATTGATGAATAAAAGAAGGGGGAGGAGTTTAGAATGGAATGCAGCCTTGCCTTCCCTTAATAATAATCCAATTTAACTGACATAATATTCTCTTTTTATTATACAGTAAAAATATACATCACAAAAAATGTCTAATTTATTTCTATTGTTATTATTATGATTATTAGTTCCATAATTTATTTTTTGTATAAAAATATGTACACTTGGTTTGAGGCAATAGAGAGATAATTAATGTTTCCGATATTAAAATTAATATAAATTTTGACTAATCAAATTGAAATTTTTTAATTAATTCATTTAAATTAATAATTGTTAAATGTAAGTTGCGTAATTTTGCTAGAGTTGATTGCTTAGAGTTTTTGCTTTTCTAAAGCGATAGTAATTATTTTTGGATTAAAAAACTATTTCACGAAACAAGTTTTAAAAGATAATAAATATTTTTGTTAAAAATAAATAAAAAAAAATGTTGCAACATTTATCAACTGCTATTAAATTTATGTGAAATATCGTAATATAGAACGTTTAAGTTTATTAATCAAAAATTTAATTGTCCATCAATTCAATGAAAACCAAAAATTGAAATATTTTTAGAACTAGGTCACTGTATGCATATATGGTAAACTTTTCCATTGCCATTACAGTCTTGAAAGTTTCGGTGGAAAATTTTGCAGAATCACAGAAGTAAATTGACGAAAAAAGAAAGGTTGGTGAACCCTTTCATCCGATATTTTTAAACTTGATATCAGAATCTTGAGAATACATTAACGAGGGTAATCTAGACAAAGGTGGTGCCAAATGACAAGCTAGCATCGCATGGAGCACATTGCTGTAAAAATTTCTTTACGAAAGTCCTTGGTGGAGTCAGGATAACGGTTCAAAGTTGGAAAAATTACTAATATTTGAGTGTATTTATGTGGTATAGTGTCGATATAGTCTCATAGACCAAGTATCAACTCGTTCTTACGATTGGCATATCCAAACTACTGCAATTAAATAATTGTAAGCAATGCGAGACGGTACTAATTGGTCTTCCTGGACAATTCCGCTTGTGGCGTTAGAGAACAATTGAATTGGGATCACACCACATCAATGTTTCAGATCTCTTGACTACGGTCACGTAGCAAGGCATTGTAGAGTGAAGTGGATCGAACGAGGATATGTTTTAGATGCGGAGGAAGAGGATATAAATCGAGAGACTGCAAAGTGCAAACAGCTTGCATGTGTCATTGATTTGCGAACAATGATTTCTATAATCATGTTGCCGACTAGGTGGAAGACACAGCGAACAAATCCTGCTATCTGGGTCTGCAATGCTCTTCAATTTGAACGTACATCTAATCGTCAGACAGAGAGTAATTTAAGAGATATGGTCAAAATCAAAGGTATCAACTTCTACAACTGCTACATCCACTGCTCGATCGTCGTCTGAGGTAAGTCGGGTGACTAATTGGTAAGTAAAATAACAACTCCTAGAGGTAGGGGAATATTTGAAGCATTTGCAAGACTTATATTTGAATTTTGAAAGCCAGCCGCTACAACTGTTTGAAAAGCGCGGCTAAGCTAAAAACACTGCACTGAAGTACAGACTATATAGTTGATATAGTGAGAGTGGTGCTAAAATAGGGGCAACATCTATGGCGAAATATCTTAAAAGCATCGAAACATCTATGCTGTTTAAAAGCAACGGTGATAAACGGTATTCAGTTTTCTGTTGTAATGAAAACATTGATCGCTTGAGGAAAGTCTCACACTATGTACGAAATGCACATAGATGAGAAGTCATGAGCACTATAGGCAGTTTCACAATGAATGCTTGAAAAAGCGGCAAGAATTGTGGAAAGAAATCGCTAATAGTAATAATCGATCATTTCAAGGTCAAAAAGGTCTTCAATCCGTTGCACCAGTGTGCTTAGACACAATGACCAAATTTGTTGTGTCTGGTTTTGGACTGCTTTACTGAGAGATGCAATATTTCCTGAGCAATGAAAGCATCAATGTCGTAAGTTTATTTCTAAAGGTGACAAGCTACCAGAAGAACCATGATCTAACCGCCAAATGTGCATGCTGGACACAACTAAAAATAGATAGAGCGTAACGAATTGTATGGCACTAAATCTCTAGAGATTGAAAAACAGTACTCTTCTATTGCCACCCTGGATGTACAAAATGCCTTTAAAATCGCCAACTGGAACCAAATCCTAAAGTCACTAGATAAACCTGACTACTTGTTACGCAACAGCTAGATACTTCATTAAAAAATTCGGATCTATGGTATTGATTGAAAAAGAACCAGAGGACTAGAATATACAGGAGCACCCCTAGGATGGGATCTGAAATTACTGTTATGGAACATCATGTATGAAAGTGTTCTCAGAGTATTGTGTGCCCTACGATTATCGACTATGCAGATGACATTGCGTTAGTTGTTCTAGCTTATCTTACGGATACTTCTATCTTCTGTAACCAGACAAGAACAAGAGTAGGATCATAACTGAACAATGCAGGAGTGCAGTACTAGAATTGGTCGATCATAATACAAAAGTTGTACTAATGAATAGTCGAAATGTGGTGTAAAGTATCGATATTCAGGTTGGTGGACAGATTATATTATCTGGCTAGCACCTGAGGTATTTTGGAGTCGTTGCAGACCACATACTCATCTTTAAATACCACATGATGTCAATTCAATGACAAACTCAAACGGTGTATGCACTCAATTTTGGTGTATGCACTGGCTCAGCGGCGTAAACGCCATCTTATATTAGACCCATCAAATTTGCCTACAAACAAACCAACATCGTTGCGCTTGCCGCACGTCATCTGATGAGACCGTAAACATTCGTAAATATTAATGTAAGTAGAACGCCGATTGATATTGCAGCAAAGGAGGTATCAGCTTGAGGTACAGCAACACAAAATGACAGAGACTGACAGACGGAATGACTTTATCAAACACAACTGTTATGGAATGACAAAAAATGGGAAGCCTTCGTTAGCGGGCGATAGACATTTGCAATGATCCGTGACGGGAAAGCCTATACAAGGAAACATGGTGACGTAAATCATTACTTGACGCAGATTATTTGAATTCGTGGAAGTTATCGTAAGCACTTATACAAGATTAAACACTACACGGACCCAAATTGTCTCAGTTGTGAGGAAATTACCAAGAACGTAGAGCACGTGCTAGTTAAATGCGAAAGATTTGCAAACATACAGACTTATATTGAGCCACATACTGAAGAATCAAGTTCTGTTATGCAGTTTATGCTGAGGCCAAAATACAACTGGCACATAGCGAATCATCACAATTATGATGCAACGAATGAGACAAAATGAACAAAGACCAGTCACATTGTTGTTGTTGTAGCGACATGAGCGGTGCTAATCCTCCGACTCCATGTCCAGGTACAGGCACTCTGCTACTTCCCTTGAGCGGCACCACAAATCTTTGTCAGGTTCGTTGAGGTATCAGGATTTGTTATTGTTTAGGATGCGTGACAAACCGGGCCTTAATGCGCTAGGAAGAATCTGGTGCTGCGAGGTAGTAAGACCTCGGCAGCGACTTGTGGTAGCTTTTTATTTAGAACTCGATTTGGGGCGTAGTTTCATGGCGTCTTCAACAACTTTGGTGTGGAGTGTTTTTGAGCCATTTCTATATGAAAACTCGTTGTTGTTGTTGTTGTTGTTGTAGCGACGAAATGTGGTGCTATTCTTCCTGCTCCAAGTCCAGATTTAGGAACTCTGCTACTGCCCTTGGGCGGTACCACAGATCTTACTTCGTCAGGTCGGTTGGTTTCTCTGGACAATTGAAAAGGTGGTTAGCATCACTTGGCGTGCCCTCACATGCGAGACACTTGTCAACAATTTCCTTGTCAATTCTACTCATGTAGTTATTTAAGATGCGTGACAAACCGGATCTTAACTGCGCTAGGATGTGTCTGGTGCTGCGTGGTAGTTTTACTTCTTCGGCAGCGATTTGTGGTTGCTTACTGTTAAGAACTCGATTCGGGGTGTAGTTCTTTATTGTGTCTTAAACAACTTTGATTTGTATATTCTTTAAGCCCCTTCTTATGCGCAGGCTTGTCGATGTTACCGATGACTTGATTGTTTTTAACATCTTGTAGGAAGCATTTCGCAATCCTTTTTATGTCTCTAGGCGGTGTTGTCATGAATAAGGTATCATTGCAGTTGTTGATGTTGCTCTTTATGACAGGCCCATAGATATTGTTTGGTAAGCATTTCGTTATGTTCACGGACCGGGAATATGTTACATTCCTCGTGTAGGTGATCTCGTTGGGCCATCAAATGACATCCAGTTGCTGTACGCAAGGCTGTGTTCTGTGTTATTTGTAACCTATTCCAGTGGGTGTTAGCGACTTGCGGTGTCCATATGGGAGCAGCGTAATATATGAAAGGTCTTTATATGCTGTTTATTTGTTATTATGTTTTTATCCTTACCGCACGAACTACCCGCTAGAGCTTTCAGTGCATTATTCCTGTTTTTTAGTTTTGTGTTTACGTGTTGAGCATGCGCATAGAATTTAAGGAGTGGATCAAATGTTGCCCCCAGCAGTTATGGATTTTTGACCGTAGGAATTAGTATGTTGTCATATGCATATGACGTGATGGTTACGCCTTCCGGTGGTGACGGTAAACTACTTAGGAAAGGTTGAATAACGAAGGTGAGAGAACTCCACCTTGCGAAACTCCTTGTCTGAGCACTCATCTGAGATCTAGAGTTACGGAACTCAACGTATGTTTGGCGGCTTCTTAGGTAGTTGCAAAACCAGCGATTTATAAATCCTGATAGATTAGTGTTGAATATATCATTCAATAGTGCAGCGTGTCACACTGTGCTTTACTAAACCTATGTTGATGTGCCGCCAAAGTGCTTCTATCAATTTTGCAACCGATGAGAGGATAGAGATCGGTTTATAGTATTCTCCCTTTTCTTCAGGCTTGCCAGGTTTCAAAATGGGACTTATTCTGTCGATTTTCCAAATATTTGGTATCTGGAGCGTATTTAGAGATGTGTTGAATATGGTCGTGAGAAAGTTCAACCCTTTGGGTCCAAAGTGTATCAGCATGATGGCCGAGATGCCGTCTGGAGCAATATCTTTAGAAGGCTTGGTTTTCTTTATTGCGTTTTCAACCTCTTCTTCGGAAAAAAATGATATCCCCGAAACTTTCAGTATTAAGTTTGCGCATATGTCTTAATACTGACCTAGTTTCTTTTTCATGTTTACTTTCCGTTTCTGCAAACTTCGTGTTGAATTTTGTTGCGAATTTTCTATGGTTATCGGGTAGGATATCATCGAAGGAGATCATGCTGTTGTTACCCGTTTGGCGCGGATATGTTAAACCCTTAATCACATTTTACAGACTTTTATTTGTGTCAAAGTTTGACTTACTCACCAAATCTTTCCATGTTACGTTTGTGTTCCATTACTAGCTTATTTATCTACTTGTTCAAGCCCAAAATTCTAAAATCGGTTGGATCTGCCTTACGGATGTCATCTCTTTGGGAGGAAATTACACAAGCTTCCTGTGGTAAGTTTGGTTTAATCTTTTGTATTCTGCCAGCGAGATCTAGCTTTGTTAAAAGTTTTTCCGAATTTTCTTTCCTCAGAGAGGGCGTCAATTGGTAAAAATTGCTTACTGAATCCCATTTCAGTAAAATTGGTAAAATTATCCCAGTCAGCTTTGTTAAAATTAATATATGTCTTCTTCTCGGATTTCATTTCGTTTAAGGAACGGCCTATGATGATTATGATCGGCACATGGTCTGATCCCAATGCGATTTCGATTCTCTATTCAGCGATTGGCATTAGTGACATGCTGGCAAGTGAGACATCTGGAGAAGAGTATGAGTTATTTGTTACTCTGTTGGTTGGAATTCATTGAGAACTCCAAAGTTGGAGCCACCAATTTGGTCAGCAATGTTTTGGCCTCTTGAATCAGTGTTCAAGTGTTAGTGCCATAGATGTGCATTCATATAGACGAGAATTATACAGTCTTTGATATAACATAAATGTCCTATGGACGGTTCATAACCAGACCTGTATCACAGCTGCTTACTGATAAGATATAAATACTGACTAGATTTACCTACGTATTTTCGGATTTTATTGTAATACCCAGTTGTTCTAGGTGTTTATCAGTTCCCAGTACTGCTGGTAATGAGGTTGTACAGTAGATAACGGTTTTGTGTATGATAAAGGCAAGGCCACCACCTTTGTCCTCTCCTCTATCCAGTCTTATAATTCTATAATCACAGATACTATCACTAATCTTAGATCTAACATTTAATTTGGTTTCTTGTAAAACCGCGACTAGAATATTGTTTTTGTACACATAGTTGATGATATCATCGATTTTTTTAAGAGACCGTTACAATTTAGCTGCATTATTTTCACATCACTTGGGGTTTCTGGATGTGTGTTCATTCGCATTGTGTTCTGTTGCGAGCCCGTGTATGTTGACTTGATGCTTGGCAACATGGCGCTATATAGTTTTTGGTCCATTGCTTAAGTGTTGGAAGGCCTGAGCAGTTCTTGAGATGACACCATTCTTTACAGTTATTACACTGGACGGATGTAGTGGTTGCCCTTAAAATGTTTTTGCATATTACACAATGCCATGTTTTTGTTGGTCCAGGATTTCTTTCAATACCAGCCATGACGAGGAGGATTTGAAGCAGTGAGGCCAGTGACATTTGCTTCTCTATCCAAAAAATGGAACGACGGAGTAGCACCTTTCGTCGAAATTTTGTGATGGTCCTTGTTCGGAACTGGGTTCTGAGTACTTCTGGGGCGTAGACCCGTCCATCTTGAGAAGCATGAATGATTTATCATTAAATTTGGTTTCTTAAAGAACCGTGACTAGAATATTATTATAGCACATATAGTTTATTGTATCGTCGATCTTATTTATTAAACCATTGCAATTTAGTTGCACAATTTGCACATCACTTGATGTTTCCGGATGCGTTTTCCCATTGTGTTTGCTGCGAGCTCGTGTTGGTATATTGACTTAATGTTTAACAACATGGTGCTATCTAGTTTGGGATCCATTGCCAATGTGTGGCAAGGTGTTACACTGGATGGTCATGGATGTTGTATTTGCCGTTAAAATGTGGATACCTAAGTCTAGGAAAAATCTGTTCCAGATGAGCTGTTGTTTCTTCAGCTAACATTTTGGTTTTAATTTCAAATGTCAAATACCGGATATAATAGTACAAATAACAAATCAGTTTTCTTCAGCCGGTAAGAGTCCCATTACCCATCGTTCTTGTATGGGCATTTGGCATGTTTCCAAGGCTTTGTTTGATAAATATCCTCGTCGCCACAACTCTAGGTCCAGTGGATATTCACCTGAGCTTTGAAAAGGTCCGTTACTCTTAGGGTTGCATAAAAATCTGATTTTTTTTTTAAAAAATCAAAGAAATCGGATTTATTTGATTTAAATCGCTTTTTTTGATTTAAAGCGGATTTTTTTGATTTTTAAACAAATGTGGTTTAATTTTTGAAAAGTTGAATATTCTTATGCTACGTTAACTACTTTATATAAATCATTAGCTTTGGTTATATTTGGTAAAAGCGTTACTTGCCAAACTAAGATACTTTGTCACTGCTTTAGAGTGATGTCAGAGATATGCAATTCTGCAGATTCGAAAAGTTTCTCGGACATGTAGATAACTGGTTAATACTAAGCGGCAAGTCATATGGAACAACTCCTTATAACTTGTGTCAGGAAAGTGTTAAGGATTTAATATACTATCAAGATCTTAACAGTTAACAGTAACGATAGTTTTTAGTGGAAATGTTTTTTTTGTAAGCGGGTTGTACTGATTTGCATATAATACTCTATTTGATATGTAATTATTTATTATTTCTAGAATCTGTTCATATGCATTTTATGTGGGTTTGTCAATATTTCTAGTTGTGGTTTAATCTGTGACTTTGTTGTTGAAGTTTTACGACGATAGGCTAACATCTTAATTATTCTCAGTCGCAAGCACGATGCAGTTGTCTTAGCGTGACTTGATACAGATGCCGTTGGTCAGGTGAAGATAGCTCAGATATAGTTTAAAAAAATCGTGAGCGTATTTCGTTCATAATCTTGTTAGAACGCTTGTTGTTGTGGGATCTTGTTTCCTTAGATTTTTATGTGTAGTTGTGACACATGTTGAAATTCCTACCACAAAACATTTTATCAAAAAAAATCAAATTTTATTTTGAATTTGCTTAAAATTTTAGAAATTTCTTCAATTGATTTAAATCAATGATTTTTTTAATAAAATCAAGTTGATTTAAATCTGATTTAAATCAATGATTTAAATCCAAATGAGTAAAATCACTGATTTAAATCAAATGATTTAAATCAATGCAACCCTGGTTACTCTATTCATGGTTGATGTTTTGTAGGGAAGAGCATCTGAGAGTTGGGCTCTCTAAAACCTACGTGCTTTATTGCGGTGATCTTCGGCTTTTTTATATAGATGTTGTATTTTATTTCTCACATCTCACAAGTAGTTCATGAAATGGCGGCCGCCATGTTTTACTTATTCTATTAAATCGCCCGAACTACAACGAATAACCTTCGACTATCTTCCGATCTAGTAGGCACGTATCGCATAACATCTCAGCTTAGAGGCTGAGAAACTTCTAATCATGCGCCCTGACATAACGTTCCCCATCGCCCTGACATAGCTTCCCTAACATAGGTTCCATAACATAACGTTTATTTCTCATAATGAATGAATTTTACGTTACAAATGAATTAGAATTATGTATTTGGTTTCACTCAGAAATTTGTGAATATTGATTTTTTTTAGTTAAATCATAATTGGATGGGTCGCTACTGTTACTCTGGTGTGCCTCGAGAAGTTGATATACTTCTCGTTTCTTAGCATATCGAACATCGACCAATTCAAATTTTTCTAAAAGTTCGTCATATTAGCGATGATGCTTTAATAAAATCATAGGAGAATTTTGAGGTTCTGATCAATTTAATTAGTTATCCGTTGTAGTGATGTATCGGCGGTGAACGACCGATGTTAATTGAACGGATCACTCTAGTGAACGATCGTTCAGTTAGTAATAGAAACATCGTTCGACGGTCACTAATCGATGATCTAATAAATAAATTTGTTATGTGTAGTAAACTTCTACATTTTTTACTTTTAATTCAATGGCTTTTCGAACAAAAATGTATCTCTATCTTAATAGATTTTCATTGTAACATAATGACAAAGCAACTATTAACTGTATAATAATATAAAAAAACATTTTTTCGGCAAACGGCTGTAAAGTTTAACTTTACTGCCACTAGGGAGTTAGTTAAAGTCTTACTTTTTTTTACTGCGGCTGCAAAAGTAACGCCATTTTTATTTTATACTACGGCGGCTGTAAAGTAGCATTTGTTATTTGTTATTTTGTTATTTTTTCAAACAAATTATAACTATGACAACAAAAATTAAGTTGATTCTCATTGGATTGTGATATTTTGAATTATTGTATATTACTATGACAACAAAACATAACAAACAGGTTCATTGAATAATGAAATTTTGAATTATTGTATAACTATGACAACAAAATAACTATTTCAATTGGATTATGAAATTTTGATAAGGCTGCTTTGTGAAAAAAATCTTATTCATACAAATTTAAATTTTTTTTTCTCATTTTGGAAGTAATTTTTTTTTTTGAATAAAATGTGTTGTGTTATAGGGTTTACAATATGTGTCACAAGAACCAAGGTTGGCAAACATGATATTTATATAAATATCAAAATATCCGATATATATCAGACGCAGGAGGGATCGATTTTGATCGATTATGATCAATGTAGATCTAAGGGTCTGACTACCCTGCGTACTCCAGTCCCTGCCATTGACATATGAGTTAGCGTGCGATACCACTGGCAATGGCAGGAGATGTCATTAGCCAAGATGATATCTTAGGGTGCTGGCGGGCGAACTTTAATTAGTCAACGGCAACACTTCCAGTTTTAGCTGGACAGCGTTCCGTAGTGGTACCGCTCATTAGCTCTTCCGAGGAATCGGACCAACACGTAGTTATGTGTGGACTTTGCCTCGATTGAGGTGGTGGGCGGTGCGTCTCTGGCGTGCGCTGCATCAGCTGGATTATTGGCATTTAGTTTTGTTTTGATTTCTGCAAATTTCTCACAATTTGTTTTTTACTTATTATTTTGTTATTATTTCTTCATCTTATCATGAAATATTGGCATATGTCATATTTTGCTGTATGATAGGATTTTTTACTTAGTTATCCATTTTAAAATAAAACATAAAAAAATAAAATAAAACTTTTGATATATATATATATATATATATATATATATATATATATATATATATATATATATATATATATATATATATATATATATATATATATATAATATATATATATATATATATATATATATATATATATATATATATATATATATATATATATATATATATATATATATATATATATATATATATATATATATATATATGGCAGTACAACCGAAAAAAAATAAATCTGCAAGTGGTAAAGCAAATTTGCGCAATCCACCCGCCCATAAAGCGGCACGTCCACGGAATTTGCAGGGACAAAACATATATGAATCAATAAAAAATTTTAAAATACATGTTCAAAACATCTGCGGATTGAACGCTAACCATGACCACGTGCAACATCATCTTGAGCACGACAAACCGAACATTCTATTCCTTACAGAAACACAAGTTTCTGAAAATTTTCTCTTTATAGAATCGCTTAATATAAGTATAGGCTTGAAGTATAGGCTTGAATCAGCTTTCAAACTCCATCAGGGTGTATGCGCATTTATTCATGAGAGTGTTGCGTACACGCGCTTTCCAAATTTTGAGCTACACGGTGACGGCTTCAATACAATGGTTTTAAAGATTTGTCTTCCCGAAATTACTTTTTTTACAATAGGTTTATACCGGTTCCCCAACAAACGTAACAGAAACTTTGCAACCAAATTTTGTAACTGTGAAGCGGTGAAGTGAATACAGACTAGTTTTTCAAATTTAATTTTTAAAATATTTATATATATTTAAATTTTAAAAGTTTACGTTTAAATTGTGTTAAACGTTTAGTTAAAATAAACATTTAATTTTATGAATTCTTGACGTTTGACAGTGCGGGGCTTGTTATTAGATTTTTTAACACTCAAATCGCATATAGAATCGCAAAAATGGTAAAATGATAAAAAATTAATGATAAAATCGAAATGAAGAAATTTTTAACACTTCACCACTTCATAGTTACAGAATTTGGCTGCAGAGTCTCTGCCATAGAGTCTCTCGTTAAAGAGAGTCGTAGGCCTGCCTGAAATCAATGAAGAGTTGGTGCACAGGTATGTTGCACAGTTATGTTGCAACTCTCGGCACTTTTCCAAAACCATCCCTATCGAGAAAAGTGCATCGGTAGTACCTCGGCCCCGCCGGAAACCACACTGATATTCTCCAAACAGGTGTTCAGCAAAAGGATTGATTTTAGATAGCAAAATGTAGGAAAAGATCTTATATGCTGTGCAAAGGAGATCGATTCCTCTGTAGTTTGCACTTTGTAGGCGATGGTGGCATGGTTTCAGTTCTCCAGATCATTTGAACAAGTACAACCAATCTTAAGGATAGAGTTTCGCCACCATGTACAATCATTTCGTATGTTATATCGTCGATACCAGGTGCTTTATTGCGTTTTAATTTTGGCAGCGCCGCTTTGAATTCCTCTTTGGTTGGTTCGTCTCCATGTACCTTTGACGCACGAATAAGCTTTGCTCGTCGCCCTATTGTTGAGAAGATTCTCAAAATAAGCGGCCCAAGTATCTAAAATATTTTTAAGGTCTACTTGTTGCTCCCCATCTTCGTTTTGAATAGCTGTCGATCTAGTTTGAGGGCCCTTATTTAAGGTTTTAACCTGTTGAAAGCAGTTACGCGATTGATATTCCTTATTGAAGCTTTCAATCACACTGTCTCTTCCACTTCGTTCGTCTACATAGCTTTGTAACGGCTTGTCTTGCCAGTTTATAGTTCTCCTTCGTGGACCTGGTGTTGCGTCCTTGTAGACACTTCAGATAGCAATCTCTGTTGTATTGAATAGCGTCAAGGCATGCTTGATCCATCCATGGCTTCTGGGAGTGGTTCTGTGGTCGTCAAAGTATTCCCTCAGCAGCGCTTAAAACAGCATCTTTGAGCAAATACCTTGACTTATCGACGTCTCCATTAGTGGTTTCTGATTTATCCAATGTTTCGGCAATATGGTTTTGATATCTCTCCTCCGTTTCAGCATTCTTTAATGATGAGATGTTAAAACGTTTCGGTTGATTGAATTTTGGATTTGGAAGCCTGGATTTGGGAAGTGGAACCTTATCGTAGCACATACAAGGAAGTGGTCACTTCCAAAGTATGCACCTCTAAAGGATCGCACATCCAGAACGCTCGAAAAGAAACGTGCTGTTACTAGAACGTGATCAATTTGATTTCGAGTGTTTCCAGTCGGTGGGACCCAAGTCTGCTTATGAATCGATCGATGTGGACAGAACGTACTGGCAATTCTCAAATTATTTGATAATGCAAACTCAGTCATTCTCTCACCATTATCATTCGAATTCAAATGCAGGCTGTTGGGGGACCCACCACATTTCTATAAGAGATATCTCTTCCAACCTGCCCATTAAAGTCACCAAGAACCATAATGAAGTCGCGTGTTGGTGTTTGTTTCATAACCTCTTCCAGGGCTATATAGAAATTATCCTTCTCGTCGACGGTCTTAGCTTCAGTAGGTGCATGCACGGCAATAAGAGAAATATTCTTATATGTACCGCGTACACGTAGGTAGCAAATCCTCTCACTGACCGGGATGAATTTCATCACGGTTTCGTGTATGCGTGCACCCACAAGAAAGCCAGTTCCAAATTCTCTTCGAGATGGATCTACAGTATAGAGAGTGACTATCCAAATCTTGTTTTCCGATTATCGGCTGTCTAATTTCTTGTAGAGCAATAATATCCATCCTATACCTCTCAGTCTCTGTTTCTAGACTTATAAGAGCATCAGGAGCGCTCAGGCTGCGCACGTTCCACGTTCCGATTCGGTAGTCTGGTCCTTTTTCACGTCCAGGTAAAATTCTATTTTTAAATCCGGGTCTGTTATTCTCTTTGTGATTTCCGAATTCAACAAAGTTTTTTCCGGGGTTAGGGTGTTAACCTTAGGCCCAACCCAAATTGTCGTGAATGGGTTCGTTCTGCATATTAAGGTCACCAGAAACAACCTTTTTACACGTCTATATAGCGACCCGCTTGATTCAAGACAGACGCCCGCTCCAAGCCGCCCCTGACATGGAGAACAGACACTTGAGTCGCATTGGTTGTAAGGCGCCAATTCGCCATAATGTAGCGTCATTGACTAAGCAGTTTTTACTCTGCTTGTCTCCAATACACCAACCTAATTCTATCAGCATTACACAGGCAGCACGGCGTGGACGTCGAATTACGGATTTCGCTACCCCCCTCTTGCGTATAACTCATAAAACTATATAAAAAAATGAAAAATGGCAAAAAAATTTCTAAACGAATTCCCCTCGTTCGTTGTTAAATTCTCATAATTTTTTGAAAAATTCCTCAAGCAAGTGGTATACATACATATACTTGCTTTCGAAATTTTTGGCAAAAAATTATTTCGAATTATCACCGCCCTTGGGAAATTACAACTGATAAAAATTAATTTCATATTTATAAAAAATTTAAACGCTTGCCGAAAAAATAGTGTATATAATTCGGAGCTAAAGTGACTTTTTGTGTATCGTTTATAATTGTCAAACTATAGAATCAACACAAAAAGTATCACTTTAGCTCCTAATTAATTAATGTACTATTTTCTATGATTGCAGATGAAAAGTCGATTTTCAAGCAGGCTTAATCGCCTGTGAAAATGTTTTTTTTTCTCTAGTGTAAAAAGAATAACAAATTGTAGTTGCTATGGTATTTTCATATAATTATACAAAGTTTTTAAAACAAAGCAACCATAAAAAAAAAAATTGAATGCTATTTTGCCGATTTTTAATTTAATAATTTCTAATAATTATCGTTTATATATTTACTATCATAGGAAAAATTGTATTTCCTACTCGAGAATCGAGATAAAATCATTTTACGTTCGTCACATTGTCCCGTGTCGAGTGGCAATCGTGAACAAATTGTCACTCACGAAAAAGCAGCGTTTTCATCTCGTGGACCAAAATATACTATATTCTGAATTGAATGAAAATCAAAATACCTTCATATAAAAATAAAACAAAAAATCAATAAATCCAAAGAAGATGGGAAACTGAAAACTTGTTTTGCTTAAAACGAACGAGCCTATCCAAAAATGACCGATTCAAAATGGTTCGATAAAAATAAATCGAACAAAAAAAACGATGGAAAATGAACGACCGATCCAACAATGAAAAAACGGTTGCCAATTGCTTTTTATTTAGAAAGAACGAACGCTCCAAGAGAGCGACTTATCAAAAAACAAAACTAATTCGTTCTTGAAAGATTGAAAATGAAATTAAATAGAGAACAAAGTGTGTAGTATCTTTTAGATTATGATTGCTCAGAAGAAAAAAACAGTTTAGGTGCTATTGTATGTAAGTTGTTTTGATTATTGTTCATTTTGGAATATAGAATTAATTTGATTTTTTATACAATATTTATACTCATTATAGTAAAATAAAATATTTAGTTGTAGAACAAAAATATAGATTTTGTATATTTTAGATGACCGATGTTTTTAAATCGGTGAGTGCAAATGAACGATTCATTCAGAACGAATTATTGATATTTATTGATGTTACACATCACTAATCCGTTGTACACAATCAAAACATTTCGCTGAGATACACCCAGTCGTTGTTAATCAATTGAGGCGTTCCTGCAGAGTCGGTATTATGAGCGACTCCATAAATTTAGGAATGACTGACAAAGCGAGATCGAACTGTATGATTTGTATAGGTTAATAAACGCTTTAACTGTTTTAACGCTTTTTTGAACCATGTAACTGTTTTCTACCTCTAATGGTAAAACAATATTTCTGTAAACAAATTAGATAAGACTTTTGGAAAAATTTGTTTGGAAATGTGCAAGATTTTTATCGTGTGGGCATATTTGTGGATTCAGAATGCTACCAAACGCTAATGAAAGTGTATAGTAACGCTATGTTATAGGAAAGTTGACTGTACTTTAGAACGTGTTTTTTTAACCTTAATGAACACACCTTAATCTGCCACTGTACATACTCTTATGTTTAAAACAAGATTTCAATTTTAGCAATTTTTTAATTTTCAAGAATTTAGTAAACATTTAACATGAACTAACTAAAGCTCCGATTTAATTAATTTAAATTTTAATATTTAAAGTAACAGGTGAAAGGAATTTTTTTTGCTATCCATATTTGTATAATCACGTGAATTTTATGTAATTTTATTTTGTATTAAAAATACATTATCTATTCGCGACTTATTTTTTTTTTTATATTCGTGTGAATGTTTTTTTTAAATAGTTTTTCTACATGAGCATAATAAATAAAATAATGCAAAGATAATTTTTTATTTAAAACTTTTCAACAGAAGATAATGCAATGTAATGTGTTGCAAAATAATATTTGTCTATATATAAATTAAAAATTAATTAAATTTATTATATCTACTTAGCGATGTTTTTCGCAAAATATTGATAGCATGATTGTTGCATACAATCGTTTCATAGTGGAAATTATTTTAAAAAGGAAGTCTTACAATTTTTACAAAATGTCTTGTAACTTTTTAATTTTATTGATTTCTTGTTCTTTAAATATTTAAAAAATTTATCTATTTATTTTTTTTTTTATTCAGAAAGGAGATTTGTATAAATTTTGTATTTCGTCTGTAAAAGATCACCTTATATGGATAAGTTGAATATGTAAAAATAATCTTTATAAATATTGTTGTCGTGTTTAATTGGATTGAAAAATGGAATAAGAGAGTATCACTGTTACATGAATTTATGATTTTCTTAAAATTTTTAATACAATAAATTTGAAATAGTTTTGATTTTTTTTTCTTCGCCTGGGGTGAAACAACACACATATCTTATAATTGTTTGAAATTGTGACCTTTTTTTTGTGCAAAAAACAACTTGGTAATTTATCGTTAAAAACTTGAAAATGTTTTAAAATTGTTATGTTTGCACACTAAGTTTAACAACGGCTTCGATGTCATGTGTTAATTTAAGGTATCGATAAATTTGTTGATTAAGATAAACTGATCTTTTTGATTATAATATCTACAGAATTCTATCATAACTTAACTTTTTAATTAGCCATCAAATTAAAGTTTCATTCGTTTTAAGATTAAAATATTTTTTTATTGTTAAATTTGGTTTATTACTGTTATGCATGTGTATGTTGTTGCCATTCAAATTTTCACCTTTAACCAAATAACAGGTATGTTATTCTGCCATTCTAATCACAATAATTATGTTACCTTTAGCTTTGGAAATGTTTCATGTTTATTAGGTTTCGGTATTTTGCTATTAATTGAATAGAACTTTACCGAGCATAAACTATAGGAGTTGTATTTTAACCTTGACATTGGCGTTTTTACCATAAATTCAAACATTCTTGTGACTGGTTAAACAACTAATATCTTTCGTTTTATTCCACTTTTAAATACTAACGCTTATGTTGAGTTAGTTTTAAGAGGATTTGATTTTGAACTTTGGTTCAAATGGTAATTATTTATCTGATGAAGTTTTGCAAAAACGGAAAATATTTCGTACATATAATTTTCAATGACAACCAAACAATTTGTTAATCTCCATCATAGTTCCGTTTTAACAGTTAACATCAATTTTCAAACAAAAATTCTTTTCAAGTTTTTCAAATGAAATTTTTTAAATAAAAATTTAAACTCTAAAATCTAAATGGTTCTGCAAAGACTCATATACATAAGATGATTTAAATACAACCAATCAATCAAAAACAGACAGAATGAAATTAATCTTACAGAAAAAAATTATAAAGTAAAAATACTTTTTAATAATAAGTAATTGCTTTTGACACATTCCTTTTAAACTTCCTTTTAAAAAATGCAAGACCATCGTTATTTATTATACATATCGTAATTCTTATGATATATAGAAAAAAATCAAGCTATTTTCATTTTTTTTTAATTTGAATTATATTTAAGTATAAGTTTTATATATTTTTTATTGTAACAAATGCATACAACACATTCACTAGTTTAAAAGTAAGAAGAAAAAGAAAAAAACATTACATCATAACAGTTATTATTTGGACTGTCCGCGATATAAAAACTGATACGTAAAGCTATATTTTTAATGTTTATGAACTTTATAAAATTAGTTAAATAATTCGACATGTCAATGATTGATTCTATGTAACCGTTTTTATTTTAAATTATTTATACTCCACAGTAATGTAGTTTGTTACGGGTGTGATAGCCCCTCGTACTCCATTCTTTGCCTTTTGACATACGAGTTAATGTGAGATATCACATGACTAGTGATATCTCACTGACAATAATAGTGAGATATCACTAGTCATTAGTCAATGTGATACTTCAGAAGTTCTGGTCGATGAACTGTATTCAGTCAATGGTAGCTCCGTCAAACCGTTATTATCATTAATTTCAACAATATTGACCGAGTACACGTCATGCTTATAAAGGCTGATACAGGATCAAATATATATGGGTATTTCCAGCGTTGCGGCCGCACGTTTTTTTATTTTTTATTTTTTAGTTTTCTTAAAAAGTTGAAACATTTTGAAGACTATTTTCATATTAAAAATGTAGATTTTGTAGTACTATAATGTTCCTTTAATGAAACTTTATTTAAAATGTTGTATTGAAAATTATGACTGAAACAACACTTAAAATACCTATGGAAAATTGTGTGCGTTGCAACCCACAGTTGTGTTAGTCATAATTTTCAATACAACATTTTAAGTAAAGTTTCATTAAAAGAACATTATAGTACTACAAAATCTACATTTTTTATATGAACATAGTCTTCAAAATATTTCAACTTTTTAAGAAAACTAAAAAATTATAAAAAAAACGTGCGTCCGCAACGCTGGAAATACCCATATAGCTACAGCGTGACGGTGACGCGAACTCATGAATGTTACCAATCCGTGACCATAGATCATCAACGCGTTTACGTAATATTCACTGTTGGACAGACACTACCATGCTTTTAATACACCTACATCGTGAAGATGACGCGAACTCATGAGATTTTACCCATCCATAGATCATCCAACGGTACTACGTAATTTTCACTGTTGGCCAAGCACAACATTTTATACTTATAGCTAATGAAAATATATATAGCTACAGTGTGATGGTGACTCGAATACATAAGATAAGTGTGATGGTGACTCGAATACATAAGATCCCCATTCAAAAATAAACAACGTACTAGGTGTATAGGAGAATAAGGAAAGGAGGATAAGGTGTAGGAGAATAAGAAAATATACATATGATTACATTCTCTCTCTCTCTCTCTCTCTCTCTCTCTCTCTCTCTCTCTCTCTCTCTCTCTCTCTCTCTCTCTCTCTCTCTCTCTCTCTCTCTCTTTTAATATTTATTTTTAATACATATATAGCTACAGCGTGACGGTAACGTGAATAAAAAAATAAAATTTTCCCCATAACAAACTACCCAACGCGCCTAAAGAAGTTTACTTCAATAACCCTGTAACTAAATATATTTAAAAAAGAAAACATATTTAACTCAAATTTATAAATTAAAAAAAGTATAAAAAGAAGTGCCTGCAAATTTCCTAAAAGTGTAAAAAGAAGAGCTTGCAGAAGATTGTTTCATTAATGCGGTTGAGAGAGAGGAAGGGAACGGTTGAACAAAAGCTATCTCAGAGAACTGTATGTTACTGCAAAGGGTTGTCGTATATGATTCTATATTACCACCACGTTGTTCAATTCAGGCCTAGATTTAAATTTATTTTGGAATTATTATTGGAAAAGAGTCACGTTCTACATTAGTGTTCGAATTATGTCTAAAAATGATACCCAATACGAACTGAAGATATCCATAATCAAACGAAAAACTTAGAGTTTAATAATTTATTCGAAATGGCGGTGTTGACGAATGGACGTCTATTACCTTTTGTTTTTGTCTATTATTAGTTATAAAAGTGGATTTCTTGACCAAATTACAGACAGATATATTTCTACCATAAAATATAATGAAGGAGTAACCTCGTTGGAATGGGTATACTATTTCTCCAAAGCGCGTGGTGTGAATTTTATCTCATAAAGCGATTTATCTAATTTTCTGTATTTTTTTGTATTCATTACAGAATTTGTAACACTGTCACTATGATTGTTCACTCCCATTGTAATAATATAAGCCAAATTTTTCAGTTGTTGACTTTCTGGTTTGCCACAGTTTGCCACCGATCCTGAAAGTCTAGAACATTTTATTTTATCTTTTGTTGTGTGAACCAAAAAGCAACATCCTAAAAGTGGAGGTGAGTGTGACTGATTTACGGAATTTAAATATTTACATGCTCTGGATTTATCTCACAAAAAGTGACAACTGACTCTACACATCATTTCAAGTTGTCAGCAAAGATCACATCCTTTAATTAATATACATTGTTCTGTGACTGCGGAGAGAAGAATCAACTGACTTTGCAGCACCGTTCTTCTAGTAGATTTTTTATTTTATTACATTATATTTTTATTTCTTATCCAAAATTACCTTCAGTCTTTTAAAGGTTCTAAGATTCCGTTCTCGTATTAGACAGAAGTTGTTTATGGTGATTTCGAAGGTCCTGGTTTGTTTATGCGTGTATCCGTTTTCGTGACGTTTCGAAGTTTTTGCACATTTGCCTTCTATGTACGGCAGTGAACTTATATCGGTTTTTGTAATTTGTTTTGTTTGACGTTCTAATATAGTCTAAACTTTTATTTTTATTTCCATAAGAAGTCGATAAAATCAAAATTCAACTACCTAAGTTACGTTAACCAGGTGGAAATGTTACGTTAACCAGGTGGAAATTACGGAATATCCGATTGGATCCGTTTTAGATTGAACTATAAGAATGCATTTCCAGTTAGGCTCATCACGGTTCGCATTGCAGGTTTACTTACATTACACCAACCCAATTGCTTGTTATTTACATGAACCACGGTACAGTCATATAACGCACTCTCTCAATTCCCCACGCCTAAAGTTATGCGTTGATGCTCGTTTCTTCGACCAAGCAAATGTAAAATATCAATAAAAAGGTGATGTCTGTCGGAGAGTGGGTGGTTGGTTGTTTCATAAAAACACATGGGATATCGATAAAACTTTAATATATGATCCAGCTTAACAAAATAGAAGAATGGAAGATCTTTCAAAATTGGATAAATGCCGTGGGTCTCCCGAACACCTGTGAGTTTGAATCTTCAATAACTTCTAACCCTGGCTTTTAATCTTATTCATACTTTTATAAGGTTTATGAGATTTAGTACTGTTTTCAATATTTTTAACTTAACTTCCGGTTTTTCATTTCCGGCTAAACAGTTTTATTTTGAATTTTTTTGAAGTGTCGATTTTCATGAAACGTTGGTAACAGGTTTCAATCAATATGAAAAATTATTTGATTAGCTTTTGGGGTACTTTGGACAAGTTGTTGGGGTCTACCATATTTTTTTTTCCTTTATCTCCATTTAGGAGCATAGGGCGTCTACTAGACTGGACCATCTAACGCTGTTGGGGGCAATCGCTTGCAGTTCACCCTATGTCTTGCCAATTTGTTTTGCTTCAGCTAGCACCGTTTTCTTCCATGTCATGGCCCATGGGTGGTCTTTCAACTCTCCTTTACCTTGTGGATTCCACTCTAGGGACATCCTTGATATATCTTCGGCTGATTTTCTCAGTGTATGTCCTATCCATCTCCATTTTCTTTGTTTTATCTCGGTCTCAATGTCTAACTGCTCTGTCTGCCGTAGAACTTCTACGGTAGAAGTTCCTGGTTACTGATGGTGTTTGGCCAGAAGCATTTATCAGTCTTCACAGGCATTTGTTCACAAACAACTGTAGTTGATTAGTGATCTTCTTTGTGTGTTTCCACGTTTCACACCCATACAGCAGTACTGACTTGATACATGCATTGAACATTCGTAGCTTTGTCTTTTTTGACAGGACGGATGCATTCCAGATCTTGTGAAGCATATTGAACGTTGATGATAATTGGTGTTATCGTTTTGGTGTTCAGTCTCATAGCCTTTGTTTTTGTGATATTAATGTTGAGACCGACTTCATGTGCAAGGGTTGATAGCTTCTGTATTTTCTGCTGCATGTCCGTATGTGTGTGTGTTAGTAGACAGATGTCATCTGCGTAGTCTAGATCATTGAGCCGGCTTGTTGTGTTCCATTGGATTCCATTTGGACTTGCATCATCGAGTTTTCTCATGATACTATCTAGTACTATTAGAAATAGTAGCGGGGATAGTACACAGCCTTGTCTCACTCCTCGGTGGTTGTAGTATTTATCACTTTGCTGTCCTTTGTATTGTATTCTGTTTCAAGCATCCCGATACATTTCTTTGATTAGATCAACTATTTTCTTCGGGACGCCCATTTCACAAAATATCTTCCATATCGCGCTTCTGTTGATTGAGTCGAAGGCGCGTTCGAAGTCCACAAAGAGGAGATGCAGTGGTGAATTCCATCCGTTTGATTGCTCTGTGATGATACGGATTGTGTTTATATGATCGGTACAGCTTCTTCCTGGTCTAAAGCCGGCTTGTTCATTTCTTAGTTTCAAGTTAATTGATTGAGATATTCTTTCGAGAATGATCATCGCTAGTATTTTCATTGTTGTGTTGAGCAGAGATATACCTCTACAATTTTTGCATTCTCTTAGATCACCTTTCTTTGGAATTGTTATGCTGTAAACCCTTTTTCCATTTGGTCGTATTTTACCTTTGCTCCATACATCAGCTAATAGTGGTGTTAGAGTTTCTGTTGTGTTTACATCTGCTTTGAGTAATTCTGCTGATATATTATCGGTACCAGCAGATTTGTTATTCTTGAGTTTCTATATGGCATCTCTAACTTCTCGTTCCGTTGGTGGATGGGTGCTGATAGTTTCGTTATAGTTGTCGTCCGGAGACTGCGAATTATCTTCATGTTGCTGGCAGTTGTCTTCGAAGTATGCTTTCCATCTATTTAGCTGTTGTTCATGTGTTGTGAGGGTTTGACCAGATTCATCCTTTATTGGTGGAGTGTTTGTGTATTTGTTAGTGACCTTTCTCACGCATTTGTGTAGTGTTCCCATATTTCTATTAGCTGCTGCTGTTTCTGCAGTCTTGGGAATGCTTTCTCTGTATCTCCTGCGATTATTCCTTGCAATCTTTTTAACTTGTTTTGCTGTACTTTCATATTTGCTGCGGATCTCGGTTGTGTTCTGGTGACACAATTGCAACTTGAGCTGACGACGCTCTTCAATTTTCTCCCAGGTATCATCGCTAATCCATGGTTTCCACGATTTATCTTGGTATCCAAGCACATCTGTAACAGTTTTGACGTAAGCTTCTTTAACTTGTTCCCATTTTTCATCAATGCTGGTGGTTTCGTTGTTTGGTAGATCGAGCTGGAGCGATTCTTTGAAGATGTTATTTGTATTTTTGTCGCTCAATCTATTGATGTTAAATTTCCTATGACATGACTTGTTGTGTTTTACAGCGGCTGGTTTAATTTTGAATGTTGCAATTACCAGTTGACGGTCGCTGTGTATGTCTTGCTCCTCGCTTTGCTCTGACGTCTTGTAGTGAGGATAGAAACTTCTTATTCACCAGTACGTGATCAATTTGATTCTTGGTTCTTCAATTTGGTGATGTCCAAGTGTATTTGTGTATGTTCTTGTGTGGGAACTTGCTGCCTCCTATGATGCTGATTTGTGACACAACAATCGATGAGCCTGTCTCCATTATTGTTACGTGTTGATTCTAGTGCATGTTTGCCCATGACTGATTCCATTCCGTTGTTGTCGGTTCCAATTTTGGCATTGAAATCCACCTTGTATTATTTTGATGTCATTTCGGTGTGCACTAGCCAGTGTTGCTTGGAGCTGTTCATAGAATTCATCTTTTGTCGCATCATCAGCTTCTTCGGTAGGTGCATAGCACTGTATAATCGTTGTATTTCTAATTTTCGATTGGAATCTTGCTGTTATTTTTCTGCTACTGATTGGTTTCCATTCGAGAAGTGCTTTCTTTGCGTTAGGTGTTGTTAATATTGCTACGCCTTGTTCATGTGTGTTGGATTTACCAGAGACCATCATGTGGTTTCCTTTACTTGTTGTTAGCTCTCCGCTGTTTTTCCATCTTACTTCACTGAGTTCTAGTATCTCGATGTTATATTCTTCCATTACTTTCTCTCAACTTGTGCTAACCTCGATGTTTCTAACAGAGTTCTGACGTTCCAGCTTCCTACTCGTTTCCGGGCACGGTAGCCAAGGGTCGATGTTTGATTTTTCCGGTTTAGGTTTGTTTTGTTTTTCTTTCTACTGTGCGTTTCTTTAATCATTTGAATTTCGGATTCCCTTTCGGATTAACGGGTGATTGGCCATCGAATCCTAGCCAGTTTCCAGGGCTGCTGAATAAGGTATACTGGCATACCGTGGGCGAGAATGCCTGCTTCAATGTGATTCAATCATATTTCCATATTTTTTCAGATGAAGTTCCCAAGCGGTCACCCGTTTAAGTTGGAAACCTTCCCAGTGCTGCTTAACTTCCTTGTAAGTGATGTTGTTGTCTTAGCCACTTCTCTATCTCGCCCACGGGTCCACCATATACAACACTCAGGTGAATTTTTCCATTTTGTTTTTTTATGCTTGTTGGGAGCATACAACATTTGTTTGTGAATTAATTTTGATGACACTCTGACAAAAGAATAAAGATGTAAATATGTATGGAAAGGAGCTGATTAGTTTACTGAGCGATATTGAATAAAGTGGTGGGAATCCGTCGAGCAACTGTCTTTTTTAAAGCTCAATAACATCTGTACCTCATAATCGAATTGGATGAAACTTAATACATAAGCATTTAGTACGGTTCACAACAGTTATGCATCTTAACTTCTGGTTTCCGATAAAAAAATTTTATTTGTGCAATATGTTTTGCGTTGTTCAATGTCTTTATTCACACTACAGTCTGCAATAATTAAGTTATTACGAATGATCAACTTTTGGAAGACATCGATCATTATTATGAATGATCAACTTTTGGAAGACATCGACCAAAGTTGCAGGAGGGGGTGGGGGTGGGGGAGGAGGAGAACCCACCATACCGCTGCTGGATTTTCACCATTTTTTCAAGTTTGGTGGGAGCCTACAGACTTCGTTCATTAATCAATTTTGGTGACACTTTGACAAAACATGGAGATTTTAATGAAAAATAACTGATTAGTTTTTGGACGATATTGGGACTAAGCGTTGGGGGGTGCCTTCCGAGTACGTCTAATTCATGCTATTTTGCTAAAAATTATTTATATATTAATCAAATTATGTGTCTCTATAGGTAAGGATAAGAGGTGCTCAATAACACATTTCAGTTACACAAATGCACTACTAGTGCACTAACTGTTTGTGATAGACAACAATATATTCGAAGAATAAAATAAATCAACATTTTAATTATCAAAAAAACGATATTAATGCAGTAAAATGATGGTTAATGACATTTCATAAATTTTGATTTTCTTTTCTAATTTAGACACTTATCTCAGTTTTATCATATAGAAATAAAAATTAATCTTTCGTTGGTTTTTATTGTTAATCCAGGAATGTGTACGACCTTTTATGATACTTAAAAAAAATACTTGTTTATAATTTAATTATCAATGAACAAAATTTTTATTTATAACCTCACGAAATATGTTTTAAATTTAATTTTTTTTTAAAGGCAATCCATAAATCTAATTTGTCATATTTTATTAAGAAATTTGCGCTTATCGTTGTAACAAAGTTACTTTTATTTAAGTTTGTTTGCATCATAAAATAATGACTGTTGGAAATGTTGAATGCACAATACGTTTATTATAGATAGATTAATACATATTATCATTGTTATTTAGATGTATTGTGAACTGCTTAAATCTAATATAAAAGTTGCGTTTTTTGTTAAACACACACCTCCTGCTATTTCTTAGTTAAATAATAATAAAGATAATTTTTGTTGCATTTTTTACCGTAATAAATATATATGATACATAATATACTTACGTATATAAGTATATATTTTTATAGTTAATTTTTTTCTCGATGTCATATGGATTTTTATTTGTTTTGTAAGTTGTCTTTTGGAATATTGAACCATCGTATTTTGCAAAAGTTTTATTGAATTAAATAGTAATAACAATAAGTTTTAATGTCTGGCGTTTTGTAGTAATTTGAAACAAAAACCCGCGTTTATTTATATTATTATTTTTCGTATTTCATATAAATAATTTTGTAATTTGTTGGCGACATAAAGACGAGAATGCAATAAAAAATGTTCATTTTATGTTCATTTTATAGATCGATTAAATAATAACAAATTTTTTCTAAACATTTTTTTTGTTGAAAATTAAGGTTGAAATGCATAATTATATCATAGTAATAGTCCATTGAATATGGACGTCGATTATAGTTTCCACCGCGTGTGGCAATTTGTTCGTTTGAGCAATAATCTACTATTTTCCTTCCTTCTTATGCTATGCTTAACGCATAAAATAAAAATAATATATACTGTAATGATTTTATTTTATTATTTTTAATTTGATAGACAACCTAATTTTTTTAGGCAGACTTAAAACGTAAATATAAATAAATCGCAATGTTAAAAGAATTAAATATGACAATTCATGTTTGTTTTGCTTTTATCTAAAAATTGTTATTTGCTTTTAAAAGATATGTTTAATAAAAATATCTGACATTCCACAGAAATATTTTTTGTAACAAAACAGAGGAATTTGACATGATGATGATAATAATGATGGTGTTGTGTTTAAATGGAAATATTTTTTTAATATTGAATCTTAAGGAACATCTCGAAACATGTTGTTTCGGATTGCATGTTATTTTTAGAATATAAAAAAATAAAATTTAATAGGGATCATAATTTTGATTTGTGTATTTTTAACATCTGGGCAACAAATAAAAGTTTTATAATAAATTTTAACAAAGTTTTTGAATAACCTTTAAAACAATCATATGGGTTATAAGACAAGAAAAGGTTTCTTTTGATTTATTATTTGTACTCAACTCAATACTCATATTCCAATATAAACATGTTGTTTCTGGGTGGATAATAATTATAAACTTCGCATTCCATTTCGTTATATGGCATTCTAAATTCTTATGGATAAAATGTGTCTGATCTGGTGGTTTACAAAATTAGGATGTATACTATAACGTGACGTATTTATGTTGCAACTTTCTTTTAAAACACCAGTAAGCGCGAACTTGAACTCGCAGTTAGATAAAAGTATTTTTCAGAAAAATATTTAATAATTTCAGTTTTTCGGAAACGGATTAGGTGTGGATAATCTAGAAAAATGACAAGCCTGTGTTTTACTTGTATTGAATTCAACACTACTAGCGAACCCCCAATCGAAAGTAGTTTTAAGGTCCTGGCTTAATGAAACTATCAAATTTGATCTACAGTTATTAAGCGCTAACGGTGAATATAATTTAGGGTTTTCATGAGACGCATGAAGCGTGCGTCAGCAAAACTATGGATAGGACTAATTGTTGAATCCAACAAATCGTTAAAATAAATAAGAAAGAGAGTTGGTTACAAAGGAGAACCCTGAGGAACTCCTGCATTAGTTAAAAAGACATCAGATGAAACACCATCAACACTGATTCGAAATTTCCGCTCGGAAATAAAGCTTTGTATTCAAGATATAAGTTGCTCATCCAAACCAAGATATAAGTTGCTCATCCAAACATCTTAATTTACAAATAAGATTATTGTGCCAAACTTTATCAAATTCTTTGGATATATCAACAGCAATACCGAAAGTGTCACCATGATTTTCAAGCGACTTATTCCATATACATGAGTGACAAAGGAAAGTAAATCTCCCGTCGCTCTTCCTTTTCGAAGCCCGTATAGTTTTTCATTAAGTAGTTTGGAAGACTCTAAGAAGCTCATAATATTAAAATTAATGTATTTCTCAAAAATTTTAGAAACAACCGATAAAATTGAAATGGGTCTGTAATTTGTTGGATCAGTCTTACCACCCATTTTGGGAATTGGTTGTACGCCTGCTGTTTTCCATATTTCAGGAAAAACTCCTTCCTTATATGATAAAGATTTTAGTAAGGATTGGTGCTAACTCTTTGGCAAAGGATTTAAGAATAATTGGGAGAATACGATCAGGCCCAGATGCTTTGTTTGTATTAATTTGTAAAAGCATTTTCCGAATGATGCTTTTACGAAAAATTATGCGCATCGTGTTGTGTGAAACTCTAGGAATTGGCTTAGGCAAGAAATTGGATTCTTTAAGTGTAGAATTTTTAGAGAAATGAAAAGAAAAAACATTTTGTTTTGAAAAGTTCCACTGTTACGAATGAATATTAATACTAAAACTTTATTTGCAATGGACTGTTATTATATTAATCGCAAAATTATTGATGAAAACATAAAATTCAGATAAGTATTTTTTGGGTATTTGAAGTATATTTGAGTTTTAAGTTTTCATCAATGATTTTGGATTTCTTTCAAATTTTCTATCAAATTTTCTATATTTTTATTAAAAAATTTAAAGAATAAACATAGTTTTTAGTCAGAAATACATATAAAATTGTTCGTAAAATCTTAAATTTTGCCCCAAAATTTTGTTCCCCCTCAGGCCCCTTAAAGGCATAATCCGCCACTGTGTAAGCCATTTGAATTTTAATTTGTGTAATTTTTGTTGATTTATTTTTATACTGATAAATTATTTTTCATGTTAGCCAATTAATAGTTTTATTAAATTATTCATTCTGTGATATGATAAGAGATTTGCAGGCCTGAATTAGTTTGTCGTAGATTCAGTTTTCATGTATTTTGTGAGTTTTCCGGTGTAATGTAATATAATTATTCGTACAAAAGTCCCAATTATAATAATGCTTTGCCTGAATCAATAGTCTCGAGTGCCTTCAATCCACAAAAATTTAAAAAAGCGTCCCCCCATCATCTCAGAACGCATTTTGTTGTGGGACCTAGGTTTAAAAGGTATCTTTGTTTTGTGACGCATTTTGTAATTCCTACTACATAGCACTTTTTATTATAAAAAAAACATGGCTCAATTCTCAAATACAAAATAATTAAAATAAAATAAAAATATCTAATGAAAAAAAAATTTTAAATTATACCATGAAATCGGAAGAAATCAGGTCCATAATGCTTCAAACACATGTTTTTCCCCGTTTGACTCGTCAATCGGTTTGTGCAGGCAGTCGGACTGTCGAGATTACTCACTGTCATAGTAATAGAATGCAAAGGGATTTCTTTGTACGTACATCTTACAAATGGAATGCTTTGCCCGAATCAATAGTCTCGAGTGCCTTCAATCCACAAAGATTTAAAAAAAGCGTCCACCTATACCTCAAGACGTATGTTGTTGTGAGACCTGGGTCTTAAAAGGTATCTTTGTGTTGTTTTGACACATTTTGTAATTCCTGCTACAGAACACTTTTTACTAAAAAAAAAAAATACTAACCTTATCATTATTATTAGTCTTTCAGCCGACAAGCGATAACTAAACTATAGGTAAACTGAAATTTTTCAAACTATATATTTCTAAAAAGGATTTTGCTCTAATGAATTTTAAGCAAATAACATTTGGTAAAATGAAATAGGGCTCAGATCAGATCAGATGGATAAATAAAACAGACCATAATAGGAAAATTATATATGATTACTGATATAGAGGCCGGATGTGAGTCGCCTTTTATGGGTTGGCTTATTATATGCTGATCCGGATTATAATAGGGCATGTGTAATTGTTGTTATAATTCTTCTATAGAACCAACGATTTGGACTATAGTGGAAAGGTGGCACAAAATTTTGTGGTATTCCAATTGTACTGTCCACATTTTTTCATAAGATGTCTGCATTTATGTTATTGAAAGAACTTCACTGCATATAAACTATCCAAAAAAAAACATTTAAAGGTTTTCACAATAAGAATGTTTCTTCGAATTGGACAATACTGCAACACATAGTTGTGTCAAATTTTCAAATTTCAGTCATCAAGTCAAAAATTAGATATGTTAAAAAAGGTCTAGTCAGTCAGTCATTTGATGTGTGTCCTTCTGACACCTAATCTTAAATAATTTATTAAAACATTGTTTTGTTTGCTAGAAAGAAAAATTTATCTCTGTCAGAAAGGTTATTTTTATGATTTCGTCCATATGTTGATGAAATTGTTCTTTTTTCGATTTATAATACGTATTTGTGTCACTAACTTATGACGATAAAAACTTAAGCAAAGGCATTATAAAATTAAAAGTATAATTCTCTCAATTTCAATTTCTTGGACTTAATCGGATTGGCGTCTAAATGAAACAGACATAAGAAAAATTCAAACTCGTGATTTTTTATTTTTCTAACTTTGAACAAATATTTATGTTAGTGTGATGTTACTTGGGCACGTTATTGTTGACGTTTCTTTATTAAAGATTCATTAAACACATTATGTGCACAAGAGCCAGTTAGATCAGATTTTATTCAGACTTAATTTATTTGGTCAAATTTAGTAATCAACCATTTACACAAATCAAGAAACCAACAAAACTGGAACATGCTTAAATCTGTATTTATGTATGTACATATATCAAAATATTTATGGAGTTAATTTTAATTAAACTCGACTTTTAAAAATATCCAAATCTGTATGCTAACCTACACAATAGTTCTTGATATAAATATAGTTTTAATTAAAATAAACTAATCCAAATTAGCATAACTTACAATATAAATAACTTCTTCTTTTTAACTAATTTTACTATTTGAAAAAAATATGTATTTGGATACATTCGAAAAAATAACCTTGTAAAAAGATTAACTACCTTGATATGCAGTAAAATATTAAGTATTATTTAATAACTGTTACTAGCACATAAAATATTTTCACAAAATAAAACCTATACTCGTCGACTGGCTGCTATACATAAGCATAGAAAAATGTGAATAAATAACATTCTTTAAAAATTTAAATAAATAAAAATATTTGTTGTTTGAATGTTTGTATTCTCAATATTTTATCATTTTAATTTTATTTGCAAATATTTATGTAAGATTTTACAAATATGTATAACATATATGTTAATTGTTTTTCTTAAGTATATATATTTCTAAATCATGTAATTTGTTAGAGAAGGGACTCATTTGTTCGTATATATAATCGTTTTAGGATTTGGAATATTTCGTGACGTTTAGTAAAAGTTAAATATTATTATTCAAATAATCATTTCGTTTTTTATCCATTTGAGGCCTGAATATTCATGGTTTTAATGTCATAAATATGTTTTTGTACGGCTTATTTATTTAAAAAAAAATTTAACGCAACTCAAAACCCGGGTACTCGGTTCTGTTACTCTAGTTGCTTCGGCACATCTAAAAACATCTATAAAAATCTTGACATATCTGTTTTTGCGCTTATACATGAGCCGTGAGCAGACTACAAAGCAGGCTAAAAAATATGCCGACAAATAAAAATAAAAAATTGATCGCTTTTTCAGATGGGAAAAGGCAGAAGTGCTCAATAAACTCCTATAATTATGTGACCTAAATATATCTCTAGAGGGATATAATAATTTTAGCTACTACCTAATTCAATTCCCTATGTAAATCATTAGCTACTCGAGACAGATACGATGCACAACCCTCTGTTTCTTAAGTTTGTTGGGAGCATACAGACTTCGCCTATTAATCAATTTTGATGAAACTTCGACAAAAGATATATGCTCTATAGATTTTATTTGAATATATATTTATGTATATACGAAAGACAATATCGTCGCTTTAATAATGAAATTACGTATGCTATGTATACGTTATTATTATATAATGGGTGCGCTGCATTCCCCATAAGGATATCTTTGAAGTGGCGTTTTTACATTTACGAATTAGTTTATGACTGGGGAGTAAAAATTAATATATTATTAATTAACGTCCATGCAAATGCAGGTGTTCATCCATCTTTAAACTCAAATATCTCGAAACTACACTTTTGCGTATACGTTATTTCATTATTAAAGCGACGAATGTGCATTAACTATTTTAGAATAATTCACGAGACTGAAATTTTGAATAGATTTGAATTTTAATTAGAAACTTAAACTTAAACCGATAAGAGAGTTTTGGAATTTGGCAGTTCGAATGCAGGTTTTGGTTTGCTTTGAATAAACTTTTCAGTTCGTTCATGTCTACCGCTAAATAAATTCGATTCTTAATGGGATTGAGGAGTGCAGGTCGAATTCAAAAGCATGGAACACGATTAGAGAGGTCTTATCGTGTTTCATGCTTTTGGATTCGAACCTGCACTCCTCAAGCCCATTGAGAATCGAATTTATTTAGCGGTAGAAAGGTATATATGTTTGCTAATGAACTGATTCATTTTTTAGCGATATTGGACAAAATAGTGGGGCTCACCAAAGCACATGTTTTTTAATCTTCAATAACTTAACATCAGATAATTGATTTTAATGTATCTTGGAACATAAGTAGTTAGTACAAGTTTCAACAGTTATGCATACCAACTTCTGGTAAAATCCAATGACATTATAGTGACGTCAAAAGATTGAACTGGTAATAGTAAAATAGCTATGAATGTTGAGGATCATTTCTCAAATCATAATGCGGAAAAATTTGTTCAAAATTTGAGGTTCATTCCCAGTATACAGCACAACGGCAAAGTCTAACGACTAAGCTGAAGTGTAAGTTTGCTTTTCTTTTCGTTTTTCCTTCTTTAAGATTATCTAAAGGATAGATTAAAAAAAGCACCAATAAACTTGTAGCATAACAAATCTGCTTCCGCTGAGTTATGTCAACCAATTGTTATGCAGCATACAAATTTAATTCAGGCACCATGGATTAATAAAAATCATATCCTTGGCCTGAATTGTAAAGTCTTTGTCGGTTCATATACGGAGAACGTTCGTTTACTTGTCAAACGACATACTCGGTATCTTTATACCCCAATGTAGTACCAAATATGTTATTGCTGTTAAAGTTACGGCAAAAATCGAGGGTGTTGATACTGACGGAGTCTTCGTATTCTTGTATCTAACGTATGATGATACCAACCCAACTCAAGATCTTGTTAAAGTGGTGATGATTTTAATTTTGCAGCAACCAGAACCTGCTCTATCCTGGGGTGCGATGCAAATGCGCATCATAGAATTTGAAGATCTAGAAATTCTAAATAAGGGGAATGCTCCCACTTTTTCAAATGCCTTGTTTTGGCTTTCTTTTTTCGAGAATTGTTCGAAACTGGAGAGTGTCGCAAGATATTCTCACGTCGTACCACAATTTCATAAATTTTGACGTTATAGTCGATATGGTGGTAAAAAAGAATTTTCAAAATCCCATATCAACTGATTTTAATATTTACAAATTACTTATTAGCCAAATGTTTCTGGACTTTGACCTCCCGATTAGACATTGAAAATGTTGCGAATCGGATTCTAGAATCTAGAGTGTATGGTAAGGCTTTTGAAAAGTTTTGTTCACTTAAAGCGTTCCATCATAAAGAAAATTCACCCTGGTGGAACAGAAAACTGAAAAAGCGGAGATCTACAGTCAGGAAGCTTTGAAAGAAACAAATAATATCGGTGAGTGGATTGTTTATTAATTATCGTGATATTCGGAGAGAAATTAAGGGAATAAAACTTGGATACTCCCAGGTTCAGAACCCGCCTTAGGGTTATCCAAACTGTTTGCGTTGTCATTATTAAAAGATGGTGGGGACCTCAAGATGAACGCCTTGTTAGGCAAAAAAAGATGTTTATCAGTATTTCAGAAAAAAATGTTAATTTTCTTTTAAATCGGACGAGGAAAACTCTCAGCCCTGTGGTCGGTTGATCGGTGCCCTAACAGGACATGGACATCTGAATCGGATCCAGCGCTATAGACCATAGAGTCTGTGTGCCAATACACGTTCCGCCTTATGCTTTCTCGTTAAAATTAAATTTTTCGAGACGCCCCCTAAAAAATCCTTTGTGGTCAAAAAACGAGAGCAATTTTTTTTTCAAATCAAAAGAACACGTACCGTACCGTATTGATAAAATAGTTAATATCTCATAAAATATGCATATTCAAAAAAAAATCACAATCATTTTTTAAGGAAATTTAATTTTCTACAAAAAAGGTCCAAAACATTTTCTTCCTAAAACGTATATTTCTGATTATATTTTGAAATAAAACTCGAATTTCTTCGAAACTCGTAAAAATAAATGATGAAAATTTTGACGAAAAAGTACTAATTTTGATTTTTCTTGTCACGATTATTTAATTAGTTTTAATTAATTAATTTAATTTAATTAGGACTTTTTCGTCATCTTTATTATTTATGTGTTTCATAAATTACGAAAATTTACAAGTTCTTTTTGAAAATATCATGAAAAGTGAAAATTACCCGTTTTAGGAGACAAATGACTTGAACCTTTTTGTTGAGAATTAATTTGCCTACAAAAAAAGATTAAGTGTTTTTTTAAATCTGCATATTTTATGAGTTATTTAAAAAATCTACGATTTTATCAAAAAATGAACTTCGATGATTTTGCGTCACGTGTTCTTTGGATTTAAAAAAAAATTATCTCCGTGGTTTTTTGACCACAAAGAATTTTTTTAGGGGGCGTCTCGGAAAATTTAATTTTTAACGACCAGTCTAATATGAATGACAAGGAACTGATTAATTTTGAGCGATATTGAGGGGCCTTTGGAGCACTTGTTTATTTGAAACTTCAATAAAGTCAATTTCTGATAATCGTAATAATGTTTTTACCATGTCACTTCCGGTTTGCCACTTCCGGTATATATTTTATTTGCACTACCACCTTGGCTACTAAATTAAGTTTGATAGACGGTGTAGATTTGAATGACTGATTAGATTTTGAACTGACTCAAAATTATGGTGGTTTGTGATATCTCACGTTAGTTCGTATGTCAATAGCAGGAACTTAAGTGCGCGGGGTTATCACACCCGTATAAGTCAATAATTAAAACAATAACTTCCAATATCAGGCAGTTAAAAATTTACAAATACAAAAAATGATCACTCCATGTGCAGCCAATTATAACTAAGAAAAATGTATACCAACTGTTGTGGAACTTCAATCCTTGTGCTCTTGAAATTGGGTTAACTTCCAATGTTGAGAGCTGATTACTTTTATTCATTTATTGTTCCGAGCTGCTTTTATAACCCTTACCTTGTATGCAAACATTTTCTCTATATTTTCTTGTCTTCCTTAAACATTTTGATGAAATGTTTCAATGTAAAAAAAGTTATAAAAATCAATGGATATAAAAATTGATGTATTCTTTAGTTTGATATAACCTGTTGTAATTCTTATGCAATAGTGTATGAAACTTTAATATTGCACATTATCGAATTTCAAATAACTCAGACCGACAATATTTGACTTTATATCTGGATTTGAATTGATTTGTTATGTATATTGTGTTGATTACGTATTTAAATACTACATAATCGTTTCTTCTATAAGGTTTTAGACTACGAAACAGATAAAGAAGAATTATGTTTATTACCAAAATTTTTGTGAATAGAAGGGCAGCGAAAATCCGAAATTCGACGTTCACGCCGTGCTGCCTGGTTAATGCTGACAGAATTAGGTTGGTGTATCGGAGACAAGCAGAGTAAAAACTGCGTAGCCAATGATGCTACATCACGCGAATTGGCGCCTTAAAACCAAGCATCTGTTCTCCATGTTAAGGGCGGCTTGGAGCGGGCGTCTGTTTTGGATCAAGATGCTTGCTATTTAAACGTTTAAAAAGGTTGTTTCTAGTAACCTTAGGATGCAGAACGGACCCATTCACAACAATTTGGGCTGGGCCTAAGGTTATCACCCTAACCCCGGAAAAAATTAGTTTTTAAATTTGGAAATCAGAAAAGAATAACAGACCCGGACAAAAAAACAGAATTTTACCTGGACGTTAAAAAGGACCAGACTACCGAATCGGAACGTGGAACGTGCACAGCCTGAGCGCTCCTTATGCTCTTATAAGTCTAGAATCAGAGACTGAGAGGTATAGGATGGATATCATAGCTATCCAAGAAATTAGACAGCCTACTGTAAAACGATCATATAATGGCCATGGCAAAGAGCGCGTCAAAAAAACTCGGTCTCCTAAATAGATGTAAAAAATATTTTACTTTGCATCAATTACTCCCCATTTATAAGTCCTATATTCGTCCCTGTATGGAGTATTGTTGTCAAGTTTGGGGCGCTGCATCTGTTACTATCCTAACTCTTTTGGACTCTTCAAAAGCGTGCTATACGAATTGTTGGTGATCGAAATTTAACATTAAATCTTGATTCCCTACAACATCGTCGCATTGTTGCTGATCTTGTTGTTTTTTATAAATATCGTCGCCAGCAGTGCTCGGATGAAATCAGATCCACAATGCCTCAGACATATGTTTTTCCCCGTTTGACTCGTCAATCGGTTTGTGCAGGCAGTCGGACTGTCGAGATTACTCACTGTCATAGTAATAGAATGCAAAAGGATTTCTATGTGCATACATCGTACAAATAGAATGCTTTGCCCGAATCAATAGTCTCGAGTGCCTTCAATCCAGACGCATGTTGTTGTGGGACCTAGGTCTTAAAAGGTATCTATGTGTTGCTGTGACACATTTTGTAATTCCTACTACACAACACTATTAAAAAAAAAAATCGGAAAACAAGAGTTGGATAGTCACTCTTTATAGTCTTTATACTGTAGTGGTCATCGCTCTAGAAGAGAATTTAGAACTGCTTTTCTTATTGGTGCACGCATATACAAGAAGCCGTGATGAAATTCATCCCGGTCAATGAGGAGATTTGTTACCTACGGGTAGGCGGTACATTCAACAATATTTCTCTTATTGCCGTGCATGCACCTACTGAAGCTAAGACCGTCGACGAGAAGGATACTTTCTACATAGCACTTAGGAAGAGGTTATGAAACAAACACCTACACGTGATTTCATTATGGTTCTTGGTGACTTTAATGGGCAGGTTGGAAGAGAAATCTCTTATGGAAATGTGGTGGGCCCTAACATTCTGCATTTGAATTCGAATGATAATGGTAAGAGAATGACTGAGTGTGCATTATCAAATAGTTTGAGAATTGCCAGTACTTTCTTTCCGCACCGATCGATTCATAAGCAGACTTGGGTCTCACCGAATGGAAACACTCGAAATCAAATTGATCACGTTCTAGTAACAGCACGTTTCTTTTCAAGTGGTCTGGATGTGCGATCCTTTAGAGGTGCATACATTGGAAGTGATCACTTTTTTGTATGTGCTAAAATAAGATTCCACTTCCCAAATCCAGGCATTCCAAAATTCATTCAACAGAAACGTTTTAACATCTCATCACTAAAGAATGCTGAAACAGAAGAGAGATATCAAAACCATATTGCCGAAACGTTGGAGAAATCAGAAATCATTAATGGAGACGTCGATAAGTCAAGGTATTTGCTCAAAGATGCTGTTTTAAGCGCTGCTGAGGGAATACTTGGACGACCACAAAACCACTCCCAGAACCCATGGATGGATCAAGCATGTCTTGACGCTATTCAATACAAAAGAGACTGCTATCTGAAATGTCTACAATGACGCAACATCAGGTCCACGAAGGAGAACTATAAACTGGCAAGACCAGCCGTTACAAAACTATGTAGACGAACGAAGAGAGAATGGTGGAAAAGAAAGTGTGAGGAGATTGAAAGCTTCAATAAGAAACATCAATCGCGTAACTTCTTTCAACAGGTTAAAACCTTAAAGAATGGTCCTTAAATTAGATCCACAGCTATTCAAAACGAAGAAAATATTTGGGATCAATGCTTGACTCAAACAACTGCATACTTACAGATATAAAAGCTCGAATCGCTGCAGGTAATCGAACTTTCTACTCAATTAAGCCTCTCCTTGAATCACCGTATCTATCAACTAACACCAAACTCAAGTTATACAAGACAATGATTAGACTGGTGGTGATGTATGGGTCACAAACATGGACCCTTACATAAAATGACGAATCACATTTATCTCTATTTGAGCGTAAGATCCTACGCTGCATTTTTGGTCCACTTAAGACAGACAATAGAGGGAGAGTACAGAACGCGATATAACTTTGAGATCACAGACCTTCTTGAGGGTTATCGGTTGTAATAGGTTGTATCCGTATATATATATAATAGGTTGTATCCGTTTAAATAGGATTGCTTGGTTTGTCAAGTTTCACGAGCCGATTCACAGTCTGGAATGATAAAAAAAATGTTCGTTAGTACCTCAGGGAGTGGGCGACCGCGAGGTAGACCACAACTGCAATTGTAAACGGACGTAATAAACGACCTTAAAAAAATCGGCTGCCATGGTAATTATATCGCTGTTGCGATTTGCGAATGACTGTGTTGAATATTCGAAGCTGGTTATCTTAACAACGCTCCTACATGGTGCATGAACGCAACAAAAAAATAATTAGATTGAAATTTTTTTTAAAAATTCATGGTTCTTTCGCTTATTTTCTTTATACTTTATCGCGCTCTGTATACAATTATTTTTTTCTGCAATGAAATTTTCTTAAATATAATTTTATTTTTTCGGGACGTTGCGCTATAAAATTTCTGTACTTGATGTTACATCATTTAAGTCATGATCCATTAATAAGTTCTCTACTTTTAAGCCTTTGTAGATTTGTGCTTTTTCTAAAGTCACAATTGTAAATCTAATAAAACTGAGCAAAATAAAAGTCAGAGGGTTATTGTGTGATCGTGACTTGGGTTCTAACCGTCATTTCCATAAAAAAATCTAACTAAAATCAAATACAAATTAATATCAAAATTATATATCATTATTTCTTATAATGAAATCAATTACAGTTAACATACATTTCCAAAATTAATTTTTATTAATCTTTATTTTTTTATTTTTATTTTGTAATTTTATTTATAATTTTTTTCATCCAAATTTTTTAAGATACATCTGTCTGTCTGACTGCGTGACAACCAAATGTTGTTATACATAATATCAAAATATATATAATATATATAATACACATTCACATCGTTATAAAAAAGCATATCTTAGAAGAATAATAATAATAAATAAGAAAAAAATTAACATCACAATGAAATCGAAGTTATATTATTTTTTTTGTATTTATTTGTTCTTTTTAAAGTGAACAAGGAAAAGCAGAAGAAAAGATTTGTGTTACGAATGTATGCAAAAATTAGTATACATATATACATTTTTAAATATTTTTATATACGTGAAGTACACGAATTATTCGTATAAAAAACGTGAAAAAAATCAATGTGTTGATGAGGTTAACTGCTAAATTGGCCGCGATCTATTTTTATAAAAAAAAATCTGCATATTTTTGGCAGGAATTTACATTTTATTTTATATTTATGTATGTAACAATGAACGATTAATTTTTCTACTGTTTGGGTTTTCTTATTTAAATTTAAAAAAAAAAATACAGCAGATTTATTTCGGTTGTATGAAAGTTTGCTTTTGGTGCGATATTATTTGATTGCTCAAAAAATGTTTTTATGTTCAGTGTTATTGAGCGTAACTGTTGCTCAGTTGTGTTGTTTGTTTGTATGCTACTGTTGTTAAAATCGCAAAGACCGTAGTAGGCGGTGTTTTAGTTATACAAGTCAAGTTGAGATTTGTAAACATGCACTTAGGCATTAGACTTTATATACAAAAAATTCATATTACTAAAAGTCAAATTTAACTAAAGAGCGAAACATCAAAGTCACGAATTAAAAATACTCCTCAGCTAGAAATAATCATGTGCTGGCGATTGACAACACACTAAAATTTTCCAATAATGTAAGTAAAAGTATATTTAAATAGCAGAAAAGGCGTGCACTTCTTTTTAGTTAAATGTCTGGATGTTTTCTGTATAATAACAGAATGACGTATTCTTTCTTACTGATTCATGTTAGTGGTTATATTTGTTTTGAGAATTTCCTATAATGTAAATAAATCTTTAAAATTTATTTCTTAAAAAATCAATTGAAATAAAACCAATTCTTGTAAATCTAACAATTTAAAAAATTAATCGTTAAATAAATATTTCTGAGAATTTTATTTTGGCAATAAAAACATAAAAAAATCTTTAAAAAAATTAGTACAAAATATTTGCTGTTTTCTTATATTTGTTCAGATGGTTTATATAAAATACAATTTTTATGGGGGTTCATGGTTGTGAAAACGTAAAAAATGAAATTCTTATGCTCTTAGTTTGTCACAGTTGAGTTTTACGATAACTATAAATCTTATTGACTTGGAATTTAATGCAATTTAAAAACATTGTGTTGTATAAATTGACATTGTGTTGTTGTGATGGACTAGTAGTTGGGCAAATTAACTACATCTTATAAAAGGGAACTTCCTTAAGATTCGAGAACAAATTTGTATAATGTCATGTCAACTAAAGTATAGCTATAATTTTCACGTAGAATTTTATGTACGGGCAGTAAATAATAAAATTTTTATAACAAAGGGTTAAAATTCATGGCCAAGATCTGAACGCCAAATACCAACACTTTTTCTAACATTCCCTCCCTCTTTCTCTCTTATTCGCTTTCTTCCTCTCTCTCTCTTATTCGCTTTCTTCCTCTCTCTCTCTCTAAATAAATAAATTCTTCCTCTCTCTCTCTCAATAAATTTTCCCTTGGTGTCAAAAAATTTCTATGTAATCTAATTAACTTCACACAATAGAGCTTTAAGAAAATAAAGATTCACGATTTACATACATAAAACAAAACAAAGCTATGGATAACCATGGTGACAACGGTAGAGTGCAAAATGAAATTTTTATGACCCGGTTGAGTCATATGAAAGTTTTATTTTTTTGAGGAAGATAGATATAATTTACATCGCCTTATATAATGACATATAACCAAAAATGTCGGTGTACTAATATACGTTTCAACTACGACATTGGCTGAAAGTTAGTTTGCTTTTAACGAAAAATCATATTCGTTACCTACATCTTAGCAATTATGGATTGTATCCCAATATATACACCACCGAATTTTGATGTTTTATGCGCGTTTTTCTGATGAACCGCATATAAAAAGAATGTACTAATCAAAAAACTATAGTCAAAAATCAAAAATGACTCATTTATTATAAACGTATTACAAATATAACTAATATATAAATAAAGTCTCACATTAATTACTAATCCCATTGTTTTCTTTGTTTTCCAGAAATAAGAGAAGAAGAGCAACAACACTATTACTTTCCAACTTTAAAAATTAATTAAGCAAAAAGGAAACGGGCAAAACATAAAAAATTTTTGTTTGATTATTTTAGTTTGTTTTAAGAGAGAAAAAAATAAAGAAAACGAAAAAATTCTTTTGGATAATTTAATAATAACAAAAAAAATAATCAAGAATACAATTTCAACAAAGACGCAAACAGTGTCGTCGTTAAGCGGTCATCTTTGTAATAAAAAGAAAGAAAAATATAAATAATTAAATATATTATTTATTTATTTGTGTAAAAGTGAAATTAAAGTTTTATTTTTTTAATTTATTTTATTTATAATTTTTTTTGTTGTTGTTTATATTGTCAATTGTTTTCTTTTTGTTGTTTGAAAAAAAATATTTATAAAACAACTTAAGTGAAATAATTTTTTTTGTTAATATTTACGATTGTGCCTGTGTTGGATTGTACTAAAAGTGATATGTGATATGACAAACTACGTTAGGGATGAATCCATCGGGCGGAAAAACGCCGTCATCGGCGAGACAGTCCCAATATACAACAAATGCGTTGGAACAGATACGGAAGGAATTGAAAAAATATGCAAATGGCGAACAGGTATGTGTCTTATTTTTATAATACTTTGATTTTTTTTTTGTCCGAAAATGTTGAAGAAACATTTTATTTAGTTTTATTTGGTTATTCTTAAAAAAATTGGTTACATCGTTTTGTTTACATTTTTACTGTCTAGTTCACTAATTTATTTCACCTGTTGTTCGTTTTATGAACAAATAAGTTTTTTATATTCCCCTTCGGCCTTAACTGCCAATTGAATATCCCTAGTTTAATTATTTTGGCATGGGTAGAAACTAGAAATGTTTATTTGCCTTCCCTTAGTTTTGAAATCTTAGATCACCATTGATAGTTCATTTAAATTAATTAAAATCTCACCACTGTCACCATTGTAATTGAACCGAATCGATGTTAATTATAGTTTCTTGACATTACTTCTACTAGGTCATTCAATAAGTCCGTAGGATGACACATAGATGGCGTTACTAGAATTTTTTCCATATGATTTTTATTTAGTACTAACCTTCAAACGATACGTGTATAAATTTGACAGCAATCTGACTATTTATTCGTGAGCTATAGCATTTTGTGTGAAGCAACTTTCTTTTTTGAAAAAAAAATGGAAAAAAGTGAATTTCGAATTTTAATAATGCATTGCTTTTTGATGAAAAAAAATACAGTGGAAACCAATGGCTTGATAAACATTATCCAAACTCTGCTCCATCGAGACAAATGGTATAGAAGTGGATGGCTGAATTTAAATGTGGTCGTACCAGCACAAAAGATGCAGAGCGCAGTGGACGCCCAAATGAGGCTGTTATTCCAGAAAACATAAAAAAAATCCACAAATTGGTTATGAACGATCGCAAATTGAAGGTGCACGAAATAGCTGACATTGTAAAGGTAGCAGATGGTAGTGTTTTTACCATTTTACATGAACATTTGGGTATGCGAAAGCTCTGTGCAAATTGGGTGCCGCGTGAGCTCACAGTCGACCAAAAACAACAACGAATCGATGCTTCGGAGGAGTCTTTGGCACTGTTAAACCGCAATAAAAGGGAATTCTATCGTAGATATGTGACAATGGATGAGACATGGCTTCAAAATTACACACCAGAATCCAAAAGACAGTCAGCTGAGTGGACAGCAGTCGACGAACCGAATCCAAAGCGAGCAAAGACGCAACAGTCGGCCGGTAAGGTGATGGCGTCTGTATTTTGGGATACGAACGGAATAATATTCATCGACTATCTCCAAAAAGGAACCACCATCAACAGCGAGTATTACTGTGAACTTTTGGATCGATTGAAGACTGAAATCGCAAAGAAACGGCCACATTTGCAAAAGAAAAAGTGTTGTTTCACCAAGATAATGCACCGTGTCACAGATCGATGAAAACCATGGCAAAATTGAATGAATTGGGCTTTGAATTGCTTACCCACCCACCATATTCTCCAGATTTAGCCCCCAGCGACTTTTTCCTGTTTTCAGATCTCAAGAGAATGCTTGCTGGAAAGAAATTTAAGTCCAATGATGAAGTAATCGCTGAAACTGAGGCCTATTTTGACGAGAAAGAGAAATCGTACTATAAAAGTGGTATAGAAAAGTTGGAAAATCGCTATACTCGTTGTATCGCCCTCGAAGGCAACTATGTTGAATAAAAAAATCGAGTTTTGTCAAAATGTTGTTTTTTTCTTACTTATCCTACGGACTTATTGAACGACCTGTTAAGGGCCGGTTGTACAATAGCAGTTTAGCTAAAGCTTAGTAGAACTCTATAGGAGCTTAGGTTAGGTTACAAGTTAGGTTAGTTTCTTGAACCGCACTTGAACCAACAAAATTGGGCGCTCAACTTGAACCCTGGCTTAAGCTCATACTCGCGACTAAACCGCAATTGTTCAACCCGTAACTGAACAGAATATCAGGTTTAGCATAATTTCAGCTTAAACCTTGGCTGAACTGCAATTGTACAACCGGCCCTAAGTCTCATTTTATTTAAAAATTAATAAATAAATAAAAAAATTTAATATTATTTAAATAAGTTAACTTGTTCCTTGAGCTTTATAATTTTGTTCCCAAACAAACGAAGAAAAATTCACTGTCAGTAAAAATCAACTTAATTAAATTAAGATGTTAAGTTTCAGAGGTGAACACTTCATAACGTTCTTCAATCATAAAATAAATTCTTAATTTTATTTAATTAGACGTCTACTAACCGTATTAACAATTTAAATCAAAACTTAAAATTTTTCTCTGTTCCTAGCTTATTCGTCTTAAGTTCTTCTTTTATTTTTATTTCTAATATATATTAAAATAACATTCCATCAACATTCCACTGTAGAAAAAAATAATCCAAAAGCAATACGGGTAGAAAATAAATTTCATTTCAAACTATTATTTTTATCATTAACTCAAATAACAAAAAAAAAAGATAAACAATTATTTTTTAACGCAATAAATTATATTCAAACATTCCGGTTGACTCGACTACTGTTATGGCTGAGTTTTATTTATTTAATTATGATTAAAGATTAAAACACCTACAAACGACATTCTTTAAGAAAAAGATAAGTAAATTGTCCTTGAGTGTGATTTGTATTATATTTAGATGTTAAAATCTAGAATTATTATTAACAACGATAACGACATTGACCATTGATAAATGTTAAGTTTAACTAAAATGTTGTGATAATAGCCTAATGAAGATACATATATATTTACCATTTTGATTATTTAATATATATTTTTCTTGTACGAAAACATCCATAGTCTTAAAAAAAATTATAGTATTTTATTTTTGAAAATAAAAATACAACTTCATCTTATTTTTATTTCGTGAAAAGAAAACAAAAATATAATAAATTATGAATACAAAGAGAAATTTTTCAAATTCTTTAAATTTTTCATATATTTTTTTTATAATCACAAAAACATGTTTCTCATACAAACGGTGTGGGTTCAAATTGGTGCTTTCTATAAATGGTAATATATAAAAGATTTGGTTTTGTAAAAATATAAAAAAAAAGATTCGGTATTCCTTAAAAATGGTTTTAAATGATTGCGATAAGCAAATTTGTTATATTTTAGGATTAATCACAAGTTGGTGATTTTTTGTAATGGAAAACCATGTTTAAAAATGGCAAAAAGATCAAAAGGTGATATATATTTTTTTTATTTCAGTAAATGGGTGTAGTTTGAATAAGTCGTTATGACGTCATGTAAAATAATGATGGGTAATGCACTGTAAGGTTGATGGCATAGGATAGTTAGTGAACGAAACAGTTGCAAGTCGTTTAGATGGTCAGTTTTGAGGTTCCTTATCAGGTTCTAAAGAAGGGATGATTGCAGTACAGCCTGCTACTCCCCTCCCCAGTAAATGAGCCAACCAGGGTCTGCTTTACTCCTAAACCCGCAAGCGTCTTGGCGATCACCATGGCACTAACCTCGTTGAAGGCCCTCAATATCACAAAAAGTACCCATAGTTTGATTGTTCATTAGATTGTTTCCGTAGAATTATCTTTGCAATATATATGTTAGTGTACTGACAAACTGGTAGGTTCGAACGAAGCTGTTGAATGGTTTTCTATTAATTTTTTTTAGTGTTTTTATAGAGATAATAAAGTAGACTAACGGCCTTGAGGTTTTTGGGATTGCTGCGAGATCGCTTGTACCTGACTCAGGTATCAAAATTACGTTTGCTTTAGTACTAATGCTTTGACACGCAAAGTTCTGACTCGTCCTGGTATCGTATAACATGACAGCAGGTTTCTTAAACCGGAAAGTGCGTCTCTAGAAAAAGTCCTAAAGACTAGGCCCAGGTGGTAGGCCAGTGATCGTCCGTTCTATAGTAGATAAATCGGGACGGTGGGACTAGTTGTTAATATTTCGCGAAGTATGTATGTCTTTCTTGTTGGTGCACGCATACAAGAAGCCGTGATGAAATTCATCCCGGTCAGTGAGAGGATCTGCTACCTACGTGTACGTGGTACATACAACAATATTTCTCTTATTGCCGTGCATGCACCTACTGAAGCTAAGACCGTCGACGAGAAGGATAATTTCTACATAGCACTGGAAGAGGTTATGAAACAAACACCAACACGCGACTTCATTATGGTTCTTGGTGACTTTAATGGACAGGTTGGAAGAGATATCTCTTATGGAAATGTGGTGGGTCCCAATAGCTTGCATTTGAATTCGAATGATAATGGTGAGAGAATGACTGAGTTTGCATTATCAAATAATTTGAGAATTGCCAGTACGTTCTTTCCGCATCGATCGATTCATAAACAGACTTGGGTCTCACCGAATGGAAACACTCGAAATCAAATTGATCACGTTCTAGTAACAGCAGGTTTCTTTTCGAGCGTTCGGGATGTGCGATCCTCTAGAGGTGCATACATTGGAAGTGATCACTTCCTTGTATGTGCAACGATAAGGTTCCACTTCCCAAATCCAGGCATTCCAAAATTCAATAAACGGAAACGTTTTAACATCTCATCATTAAAGAATGCTGAAACAGAAGAGAGATATCAAATCCATATTGCCGAAACATTGGAGAAATCGGAAACCATTAATGGAGACGTCGATAAGTCATGGTATTTGCTAAAAGATGCTGTTTTAAGCGCTGCTGAGGGAATACTTGGACGACCACAGAACCACTCCCAGAAGCCATGGATGGATCAAGCATGCCTTGACGCTATTCAATACAAAAGAGATTGCTATCTGAAATGTCTACAAGGACGTAACACCAGGTCCACGAAGGAAAACTATAAACTGGCAAGACAAGCCGTTACAAAGCTATGTAGACGAGCGAAGAGAGAATGGTGGAAGAGACAGTGTGAGGAGATTGAAAGCTTCAATAAGGAACATCAATCGCGTAACTTCTTTCAACAGGTTAAAACCTTAAAGAAGGGCCCTCAAACTAGATCAACTGCTATTCAAAATGAAGATGGGGAGCTACAAGTAGACCTTAAAAATATTTTAGATACTTGGGCCGCTTATTTTGAGAATCTTCTCAACTTAAGTGACCAACAACAAGTCGGACGACGAGCAAAGCTTATTCGTGCGTCAAAGGTACATGTAGACGAACCCACCAAAGAGGAATTCGATGCGGCGCTGTCAAAACTAAAATGCAATAAAGCACCTGGTATCGACGATATAACATCCGAAATGATTGTACATGGTGGCGAAACTCTATCCTTAAGATTGTTTGAACTTGTTCAAATGATCTGGCGGACTGAAACCATGCCACAGGACTGGAACACAGCTATGCTGATACCAATCCATAAAAAAGGTAATCGCCTACAATGTGCAAACTACAGAGGAATCGCTCTCCTCTGCACAGCATATAAGATCTTTTCCTACATTTTGCTATCCAAAATCAATCCTTTTGCTGAACAACTTTTTGGAGAATATCAGTGTGGTTTCCGGCGGGGCCGAGGTACCACCGATGCACTTTTCTCGATAAGGATGATTTTGGAGAAGTGTCGAGAGTTCAACATACCTGTGCACCAACTTTTCATTGATTTCAGGCAGGCCTACGACTCTCTCGAACGAGAGACTCTATGGTCTGCTCTAGTGTCAATGGGAATTCCTGGTAAACTGGTATCACTATGCAAAATGACAGTACAGAACTCTCAATGCTGTGTACGAGTAGAGAACGAAATATCAAAGTTTTTTAAAGTCGACTCCGGTTTAAGACAAGGTGATGCTATCTCTCCTATACTTTTTAATCTAGCCTTGGAATATGTGTGCCGTCAAAAGAAACTACCGACTAATAACAATATCTTGTCAATAAACTCAGTACAGATGATTGCTTACGCTGATGATGTTGTCATCCTCGGCCGAAGTGAAGCTGTTATGAGTGAGACTTTCAAGTCGCTTGAGAGTGGTGCTAGGAAAATTGGTCTGCAAATTAACTACAATAAAACCAAACATATGAATGTTTCAAGAGAGGCTGAGAAGAGGGATTTGATGTGCGGCGATGAACGAATTGAGGGAGTTGAATCTTTTAAATATTTGGGATCAATGCTTGACTCAAACAACAGCATACTTACAGATATTAAAGCTCGAATCGCTGCAGGTAATCGAACTTTCTACTCAATTAAACCTCTCCTTGGATCACCGTATGTATCAACTAACACCAAGCTCAAGTTATACAAGACATTGATTAGACCGGTTGTGATGTATGGGTCACAAACGTGGACCCTTACACAAAATGACGAATCGCATTTATCTGTATTTGAGCGTAAGATCCTACGCTACATTTTTGGTCCACTTAAGACAGACGATGGGGAGTATAGAACCCGGTATAACTTTGAGATCAGAGACCTTCTTGAGGGTCCTGATATAATAGGTTGTATCCGTTCTAATAGGATTGCTTGGTTTGGGCATGTTCTACGAGCCGATTCACAGTCTGGAATGATTAGAAAAATGTACGTTAGTACCCCAGGGAGTGGTAGACCGCGAGGTAGACCACGACTACAATGGGAGACTGACGTAATAAACGACCTTAAAAAAATCGGCTGCCATGGTAATTATGTCGCTGTTGCGAATGACCGTGGTGAATATTCAAAGCTGATTAACCTGGCAACGCTCCTACATGGAGCATGAACGCCGTTAAAAAAAAAAAAAAAAAAAATGTATGTCTTAACTCTTAGAGAACCCTTTATTTAATAGCAGCAGTGCCACCAGAAATTCTCGCACTTTTCAATTCATTTATAAGATTTAAGGACTCTCCTGTAAGATTTTCCAATCTAAAACGGTCATAATTTTCTTTGCATTCTTAAAAATCTTCTTACATTCCTGGCGAGTAGCATGAAGTCCCCATAATGATGGATATGATTTTCCCTTAAGTGTGCTAGACTCAATATTCATAAAAGCCTTCCCTAAAATTATCAGTTAGGCATGTTCGAGACAGCAACTGGGTGCAAGTCATCCAAAATACTTCTGAAAATGACTCTCTTTGATTTGGTATTTATAATTAGAGTTTTTGGGATATCTTATATGCGATTTGATCTGCAGTTATCGATGGTCAGAGAGTGTTCGTCAGACAGCATTACCTAGCTTATAGTACTCTGTTTCACATGAAGTCCGAGGCAAAATTTATCATTCAATATATTTTGTCTGTTATAGTTTATAAAGTGCTATCCACATCGCTAGTGAGTATTGACACAATTGTACCAAGAATAATCAATAAACTCAAGGAGTACTGACCATGTGCACAGGTGTCAATGCCATTCGAGATGAAATGGTGTGCACCGCATCCAAGATGTATCTGACTTTTTTCTTTAACGATCAGTTTTCAAATTTCTTCCCTTATCAGGGATTATAACCTCGTCATATAGTAGGTAGGTTGAAATGAGCCAGAAATTCTGATTGTTGATCTCCGTTTCCATGAATGATGGAATCCTTTAGATTTAGGTTCTGCTTTACTTTCGCATGTATTCCACAACCAATGTCCTTAGTACCAATATTTCCCGTGCTACGGGAGATCGGATTTATGACTAAATTCTCTTCGTCTTTCTTTTCCGGATCTTTTAAAAACCGGACTTTCTTATTTTAATTATTAGTCTTTCAAGGCAAAATACGCATCTGTAGGTGGCACTGTTTGCAACAAAGCTATTTTATTGGGGTGTTCATTGATTATCGTCATGGATCCCATCACACCTTGATCCGGCCCATTTTCTAATCATTTTGTATGACGAGTTCTACACCTGGATTGTTAATTTTAAAATTACAAGACCGAAAAAACGTTATTAGAACCAACTACAAAGCTTGTTTGATTTTACGTCTAATATGAACATGGTTATTTTAACCAATGTAGCATTGTCAATTTATTTTAAAAAACGTAAAAATTTTCATTACTTAAATCAAAAACGGCGTGATCAATTTCGTGTTCAAACCATCACAAATCATAGTCAAATTAAGTAGTTTGTTTGAGAATTATTGTGTTTGTTTAGACACGAAATACGGATTAATTGCCCCGAGTCGAAATAGGCGTTAAAAATAAATATTCTTTCGGTCTTTTCTGTAATAACAAAAAACTAGGAGAAACGATATTTGTTTAATAATAATAATAATAAAGAAAAGAAAGAATTAGAACAGAAAAATGAAAAGTATATTTTTATATATTCTATCTAACATGGCTGGTTTTATTTAACATTTTAGGAAATAATTAACCTGCGTTTAATTGAATTAAATAATTTTAATTTATTATTTGCATATAAAATTATGTGCGAAAGAAATTTTTTAGTGAATGTAATAAAAACAATCTCGCTAAACAATCAGGACCTTTCAATAATTAATTTTAGTTATTTAAAAAACTTATTTTATTTTTTTAGTATTTTTTATTTGTCTTGTTTCATGTCGATTTATTCATATTTTAATTTAATTTTTCATAATATTGAAAAAATTATGGAAAATTAGTATTATTTTCTACACATAATTCAAATATTTAAATGTTTTGATTTTTGAATTTTGGGCTTTTAAATTGTATCATTAGGAAAATGGCGATAAAATGGACGCATCCTTTACAAACAAAATCACACTCATACATTTCCAATTTAGAACTATATACGAACGCTATCTTCATGCACAAAAATGTTTGTTGGGTTTGATGCGAAGTACATACTTCTAATATAAAAAATTTCAAACATTATATTTACGAAAAAACGGAAACCATACAAACATCGATAGCAGCAAAAACAAAACAAAGATGTACCAAACCAATATATGTAAATAAATGGTATATACTCTATATTCTATACTCTATAATAATACAATTTAGGCGACGTCATATATCTAAAGAAATTGGAAATTGAGATTTTCGTGATAGTTGTCCACCGTTTGTGTTTCATTAACATTTCATACATGCTTAAATCAAATATGTTTGTGAATTTAAATACGGAGTATTGTTTGATTCAATCACAAACGTATTTAATGTAACTATTTTTAGTCTAATTTTTAATTTACCACGTTTGTAGTCAATTGAAAATGAAATCAACCACGCCATCGTTGCTCAAAAATGAAATCACAGTTGACTCAAATACCAACATGGTTAAATCAAATATGTTTCACTTATAACAAAATATATCAACAACGGCTAAATTGTTAATTTAAATACGGAGCGTTGGTTGATTCAATTACAAACGTATTTAATTCCACAATTTTCACTTAATGTTCGATTGACAATGCAACATGTTTGAATCAACCAAAATTTTTTATTTCGGTGGACGTGTAGTCTGTCAACCCCTTTTACCTTGGTAAATACTGGTTGAGATATGTACAAACTTCTTAACCAATTGTTACTTGACGTTGATCCGTCAATCAAGTATACACGAGACATTGAAAACGTTGCGAATCGGATTCAGGAGTATATGGTCAAGGCTTTTGAAGAATCTTGTCCACATAGGGTGTTCTATCATGAAGAAAAATCACCTTGGTGGAATAGAAAACTGAAAAATCTGAGATCTGTAGTTAGGAAACTTTTAAAGAAAGCTAAGCAATCAAATAATACCGTTGACTGGATCACTTATCGTGATAGTCGGAGGGAATATAAATACAGTATTCGGAGTGCTAGAGAGAGAGAGAGAGAGAGAGAGAGAGAGAGAGAGAGAGAGAGAGAGAGAGAGAGTACCTGGAAGAAATTTTGTGAATCAATTGAGAGTTATCCTGTGGCAGCTAGGCTTCACATAGCACTTTCAAAAGAGCCCAAATACCAACCGGGCTTACTGCTTGTGCCAAACGGTAGGTATACGGAATCTGTGGAAGAAACCACAACATCTGCTTTGTACACATTTTCCGGGTAACAGAACCACTGCTGAGATAAAAGAACAACGAATTGTACCTCCAAATAAAGACAGTTGGATTTTGGCTGAGAATGTGGTGAACAGAAGGTCTCTGAGATGGGCCATAGTTTTCTTCAACCCCTTTAAGTCGCCTTGTTCTGATGGAATCTATCCACGTATGCTACAGAATAATGTGCATTGCTTCATTGAACCACTGTTAAATTTATATAGGGCATGTCTAGCATATGGCTATGTCCCAGAAGCGTGGGGAAAAGCTAGAGTTGTTTTCATACCAAAACCAGGTAAAAACAACTACAGTGAAGCCAAGTCATTTTGACCAATAAGTCTGAACTCCTTTGTCCCTAAAACTCTGGAAATACTGGTTGACCGTTATATAAGGGACACCGCCTTACTTCAGTTTCCATTAAGTACCAATCAGTATGCATACCAGATTGGGAAATCGGTAGAAACAGCTGCGCATCATTTGGTGACTAAAATTGAAAGAGCACTGGATGCCAAAGAATTCGCTTTGGGTGTTTTTTAGATATAGAAGGTGCTTTTAATAATACCACATTCGAATCAATCAGACTGCGGCATCATCGCTACATTGAATTAGTAGCACGATCTCAAATTGGATTGTGTCTATGTTGAGCTGCCGCATTGCCCTTGTTGAAATGGGGAATACTACTGTTTCATTTTTAGTCAAACGAGGTTGTCCACAGGGTGGTGTTCTCTCATCTCTTCTTTGGACTTTGGTAGTTGATAGTCTTTTTAAGAGACTGAATCAATCGGAACCCTATTCTCAGGGTTACGCTGACGATATTGCCATACTGGCAATTGGGAAAGACTTTCGCACTCTGGTGGATCTGATGCAAAATTCACTGAAGGTGGTTGAAGAGTGGTGTGGAGAGCAAGCACTTCCAATCCATCCTTCCAAATCACAGGTAGTCTTATTCACCAACAAGAGAAAAGTGCCTGCAACACCAAGTCTGTATCTTTTCAGTATGCAGTTAAGCTACTCAGATAAGGTTAAGTTTCTAGGCATTATTCTCGACCAAAGGCTAAATTGGAATACCCATTTAACAAAAAAAATTGATAAGGTTGTCATTTATTTTTGACAATGCTGTCGGTCCTTCGGTCTTTATTGGGGCCTTAGTCCCAAAATTGTTTTATGGATATACACAGCAATAATCAGACCAACACTTATTTTTGCATGTCTTGTCTGGTGGCCCAAGACGGAGAAACAATACGTCCGTGCTAGATTAAATAAAATACAGAGAAAGACATGTGTAGGTATTAGTAGTTCAATGCGTACCACACCAACACTGTCGTTGGAAGTCATGTTGAGTCTGGCTCCTTTACATCTACATGTAGAGTACATGGCTAAAAGAGCTGTCTACAGACTGCATGTGGCAGGAACGTGGGTAAACAGAGAGAAAACATGCGGTCATGGTCACATACTTGATAGACTGCGGACAGATTGTCCCGAAATAGATATGCATAGTGACGTCATAACCAAAGTATATAACTTTGAGAAGCCCGCTGAACTGGTCATCTCTTCTAGAGAGGAATGTGATGCAACTTGGTCCGAATGGTCCTTCAGCGAGATTTATGTTTTCTGTACAGATGACTCACTGTTGAATGGAAATGCATGTTGAACGGAGCTAGCGTGTACCTGGAAGCAGATAATGTCATAAACAGCAAGAAATATCCGCTTGGACGGTTTTGTACTGTTCTTCAAGCGGAGGTGTATGCTATCAATGAATGCACGCATGTAATAACTCTTCTGCGCAAGGGAAAAAAATCTGCATCTGTTCGGATAGCCAAACAGCTATCAAAACACTGGCAAATCCGGAGACTACATTCAAACTCTTCAATGAGTGAAGGAAAAATCTTTGTAGAATAACGCAACACAACAATATCACTTTGTGTTGAGTTCCAAGGCATAGTGGCATTCCTGGCAACATAAAATCGAATGAACTTGCAAGGGCTGGAGCGGGCATAAAATTCTCAGGTCCAGAACCCGCCTTAGGGTTATCCAAAACGTTTGTCTTGTCACTATTAATGGTGGATGCCGACCTCAAGGTGAAGGCCTTGTGGAATGCGTCATCAACAGGCAGACAAAGTAAGATGTTTTTTAGCATTTCAGATAAAAATGTTAATTTTCTTTGAGTCTGAAGAGGAAAACTCTCAGCACTTTGGTCGATGTCCTTACAGGACATGGACATCTAAATCAACACCTTTTTATCATGGACTTAGTGAAAGTCCTGTGTGTGGGTGTTGTCTTGAAGTGGAAGAGGACTCGGAGCACTTTTTGTGTGTATATCCAGCCTTTTCTAGTGTCAGAGCTAGGATTTTTGGCTCTGAAACTGTAGAGGCTGGCACAATCAAGCTGTCGCCAATACAGTTGGTTTTAGAATTTAGATCTCATTAAACTTACAGAAAGGTTTATGGAATAGTTTTTATGAGACCAAACTCGGACACGCGCCTATGACTGTAGAGTCTGCGTGCCAGGATAAATTCTGCCTCGTGCAACCTGTCCAACCCTTTCTAATCTAATCTAATCTCCCAACCATAAAGTTTTAAACGAGACAGACCAGTTTTATGTTGTATGTCTCGTGTCCTGACGTTACTATGAGCGGGACCCTATTCGTCCTGTTTGGATAAAAATGAAATTTTGTGAAGAATGCTAGCTGCTCTAAAAATCAAACTGATTGATCTTTATGTTAGCTTATTATATATTATCTGTTTCAGTATAACTATTAAATTAAAACTACAACATTTTAAAACTTATCTACTGATAATATTGTACATACGCATGGAGGGATCAGTTTTTATTAATTTGTTAATTTTTTTCTATTTTTTGATCCACGGGTGTGACAACCCCGCGTACTCCAGTCCCTGCTATTGGCATATGAGTTAACGTGAGATATCGCATACCACTGGCAATAGCAGTGAGATATCACTAGCCAAGGTGATATCTTAGGGGTGCTGGCGGATGAACCGTATTCTGTCAACGGTAGCACTCTCAATCTTAGCTAACGAATATTCCTTGATGCTGGAACGCTGTAGCTTGCTCGAAGAAACGAGCCTTCATATAACAATATATCTGAGCTTTAATCAACTGCGTCCCATAATCAAGGATTATGCCATTAGTTGGACTATTGGCAAACCAATTTTAGTTTTGTTCCTGCAAATTTTTAAAACAAATTTGCTTTTTATCTCTTATTTTATTTTTATTTTCCTTACCCTATCACGAAATATTGGCCTATGTCATATTTTATATGTGATAGGATTTATGGTTTAGTTATCCATTATTTAACAAAAAAATATTAAAAAAAAAAACAGATTTGCGTCCATTAACATCCTTTGAACGCATGTTGTTGTGGGACCTTGGTCTTAAAAGGTTTTTATGTGTTGTTGTGACACATATTGTAATGCCTATTACACATCACATTTTATTAAAAAAAAAAAAAAAAAAAAATGTTTTTGGCATTTGATACTCCATGTAGAAGCGCAGATTATCCTCCTGATTCTTTTTCAATTTATATCTGTTTTAACCGAGTATCGGTTAGTTGGAAAAACCAAGGTGTTGACAGTTAATATTGTTTTAATGAAATAAAAACTGGTTGCACTGGATGGGAACTCCGGTAGTCCGAGTTCGCAAATCCGACTAGCATTATGTAATAGCATAGTATGCTGAGATATGGGCTTTCTCTATCACTGATAGGGACCGCATCAGGCACCCTGAACATGTCCTGATCCAGAATGTAACGTCTAAAACTGTCCGGCTAGAACCGGACCAGGACCGGATCAGTTCAAACAGAGCATTTACTCCTGCATAGTACATACTTTACAAAATGTCCAATAATTGTTTATTCGTTTTTTTTTCAAAACGTCTGTCCTATAAAATCGTTATTAAAAATATTCCAACTTTAGACTAGCCTGTGTGTAGTCATAACGCAACCGCCATCATCACAGTTGAGTCTTTAAGCCGAGAAGTGATAACTAAAGTATATGAAATTTCACAAAGGATATCTATCCATTTCAGATATCCATACCTCTAGTGAATTTTAACCAATGGAAATTTATTCAAATTGAAATAGGACTCAGATCAGGACAAATAGGGCATACGATGCTTGACTTATTTTTTGTTGATAATATTTTTGTTATCTCGTTTCTTTTCCGGTTTTGATTAAATAATTGAAATCTTCATGCAACAAAACGCAAGAGCACGTGTACCCGAACCTTCCTTTCCTTTAATCATAGAAAATTGCTAACCGACTCTGATAAAATGCACTCCCTTCTATATAACTTCTAAGTTGAAAGTCGTCGCGAACCAATTTTATTATTTAAGTTTATTTTTAAGTTTTCATAATCTTGTTATTGCAATATGAATTTAATCGAACCCCTACCCAAAAATACCCTAAATTCTACATAAATACATGTCAGTTTTTATTTTCATCATAATAAATTTTCACAGCTGAAACTGTCATATCGCCGAAGAAAGAAAATAATTTCTAAACTATCGTTTTTTTTTCTTAGAATTTATCTGTAAGAAATTACTCACACAGATCTTGTAGATATTTAATTTGTTTTTTTTTTTTTGCAATATGGTACGGTACAAAAATTTCGTTTTCTTCTTCCTACAAGCACAGTCAAATTGAAGAATGTATAATTTTTTTTTATTCCTTTATTTTAACAATCCACCAAGAAAATATAATTTATTGCCTGACGATAAAAAATTTTCTTTGTTGAAATTTTTAGTATGGATAAATAAGAATAAGAAATATTAATGCGATTTTTTTTTTCGTTGTTTTTATTTAATCTTTATGTAGTTTTAAAGAATTTAATTTATTTAAATGCAAATAATATAGTGATATAAGTTGATGACTTGAACTAATATAAAAAGTAGTTTTATAGTGGAAATCTTCACATAAATTAAGTGTTATCTAATTATTTGTTAAGCATAATGTAAATTATGCAATACTAGAACAATTTAAAGAAGAGATTTGTTTGCCACAATAGATTATGGATGTCGAGGTTTATATTTTACTCAAGTATTTGTTATGTTGGGTTAATCATATAGTAGAAATATTTTTTAGTCATCAGCCGATTTGAGAGAGTTTCACCCCTAACCGGAAAATTTATTTTTATTAAAATTTTTCAATAAACAAGATTTGATTTGTTGCAGATGCGGTTTAAAGAAACCATTTTACGAGTCGCGAGAGTAGCTGGAACAACGTAAAAAAAATAAAATTTAATTTGTTTTCAAATATTTAGTTAAGTGTCAGAGGTTACAACTTTGTTTTTCAGAATAGTGGAAAATTTTCTTTTTAAAAAATAAAAAATTGTTTTTTAAAGTTCAAAGTTTGTGCCAAGTTCCGTTTTATTCTACTTTGTGTATAAGACGTACAAGTATGTAAAAGACTCCCCAAAAAATTAATTATTGTTATTATCGTTATTGCTACTTATCAACATAAATAAATAACCCTAATTTATTGCTAAAATAAAAGGTTAAAACTGTTATCTAATATGTATACAACACTGAATATTTAACCAATCAACGGAAATAAAAGGAATCAATATTTATAAACACAGTCATTTACTGCCTGCGTTACATCTATTTATGTTTACGAACCACATTTCTAATTGAATAAAAAAAATGCCTTTATTTTTAATTGTAGTAAAACTATTGCTAATAAATTTTATTACGGAATAATCACACCCAATAAAATAATCATTTCAGAATTATTTTATTTTATGTCTGACCCCCCGTTTCCTCATAACAAAATAGAAATAATCAGAAGATTTTTTATCCACAATACAAATGAAATTCCGATAAAAAGAATAAAACAACAAATTTATTTTAAAAAAATATACTGCATTTTTTTTTTGCCTCAGGGATATTTTTATTATTTGTTGTTGGAATTCTTTTCAGTAATTATTTCGATTATTGTCAGTTCAAGTTTTATGTGCAAACATGTATATAGATAGCAATTACATTGAAAATGAGTATATAAGTTATAGTAGATGTACTTAGCTTTTCTGTTCCCGCTTTAATTCAAATTTTATAAGTATAAATGTATTTTTATTCTTGTTCTTTAAATTTTTTTATTTTATTAAGTTGAATCAGATTATTACTTTTGCCTCGTTAGCTCTTATATCATGAAACTTAGTTTTAATTCAAGGAATTTTAAATTTTGAAAAAAATGAGCAATATACAAAAATTGTCAGCAAAAACTAAGATTAGATATCTCGCTAATTTATCCATTATAGAAAAAAATTGAGTCTTTTTAAATTTTGTCGGTCAAAGCTAGCTGCGCCATTTTTGAAAATTGGAAAGGCTTGGATTGTGCGCTAGTGGTTGTTGTGTAATTGCTCTTAATTGCATAAGGAGCAATGTGCTGCTTCGCAAATTTCGGTATCTTTACAAGAAAACACTTTATTCACTTATCAATGTTTTGTGGTAAAAACTAAACACGCTAAATTTTTTTAAAACAATAAATTATAAAATTCAAACGTTTAGCTAATTGTGCAGCTCACGTTATCTTCAATAAGAAACAATCTAGAAAATAAATAAAATTTGAGAGAATTTTATTTTATGGGGAATAGCGAATTTTATTTTATGGGGAATAGCAACCTTTGCAAATGAGCACAACTCAACCACAGTTCAGAACAACTTTCCTTTTTCATTTAATCACTTTCACTTGTTAATGCTGGTTAATTAAATTTTTTGATGCACGCAGAGATTTCCCGGGCGAGGTTCCGAAAATTATTTTTGTTGTTTATTTAATAAATTAATTAAAATAAAATTTTAAACCATAATTAATTAAAATGGTGTCCCAAAATTTACGCATCAATGATTTGAATTTGCTTCTATTTGTGCGCTAAAGTGTTTGAACCAAAAAAACAGTTTAAAACCTGGCAGTTTAAGATTAATAAAAATGGAGTGGAGCGTTGTTGAACAATATATCAAAAATAATGAAAGTTTGGCGACCACAGTTTACAAATCTCATACAAAACATAGTCGGAATATTGATTTAACTTTAACAATGCAGGAATACTGGGTCAATAATTGGTTTAAATAAACTGGTTACATACACTTTATAAAATAACTTTAAATCCTGCGTAAATTTTGGGACATTCTTTATATGTTAATGATTAAATTTAAATCTCTTAACACATAATAATTTTATTTTTACATTTCCTTTTTATTCTAAGAAGCTACTGTAAAAATAATAAGACAAAGCTTCCATTCCCTATCATTTTAATCTATGGGTGTGACAACTCCGCGTACTCAAAGTCCCATTGACAACCTCATATGACGTCTGATATCACATACCACTGGTAATATCAGAAATATGTCGCTAGCCAAATTTATATTTTAAGAGTGCTAGGAACGGACTTTTAATTAGTCAACGGTAGCACTACCAATCTACTTAGGGACTTAGTAAAAAGATGTTATGTAATCTGTGGTGGGATCATGAAAACCGATAACGATAGGTTTTTGATAAAAATCATCCGGTTTTTCTAAAATCTAATATTTCAACCATTGTTTTAACGTTAATCTTATCATTTATGTCAAATATCATCCGGTAGGTATTGTACTAACGGCAGATGTTTAATATTATTAAATAGCATCGTAAAATCTTGGTTTGTAATTATTTTTAGTGTTATATTTAATAGTTATTTATTATCGTTAACGATAGAAAACCGACCGGTATTGACGACCGGCATTCATGATACCACCACTAAATTATTATGTGTTACAACACCACATAGATATACATTTTAAGGTCTAGGTCTCACAGTAACATCTGAATAACATTTAACAGGAAGAATAAAAAAATCCGCTTATATATAAAAGAAAGTTGAATTCACCTCAAATTTGAGCTTCATTTTAAAAAATATTAAAAACGTCATTTTTTATTAACATACGATCTTGAACATCAGATTCAAAACTAGTTGATACTTACATTGTTGTTATTATAGTAGCATTTCAAGCAGAAGTTAAAACTTTAAAAATATGTCATAAAAGTTTTGTTTGAATTTTTATCGGTCGTAAAATTCCTATTTTCTTATAGTAACAGGTTTTACCACAGATAAAACTATTTTATTCTTACGAAAACCACAACGAGATGTGTAACATTGGAGAACTTTAATTAGTTTTCGATATTACTTATTCGGTCATTTACATATCATGCATCTTCGTCTTTGAAGTGAGGAAACTATTTATAACGATTAACTTCCTGTGAATCGGTAGAGTAATATTTAATTGTGAATTATTTGATGCAACAACATACATAAAGTTCTTTGGATGTGGGAGACTTTTTTCATTTAAAAAAAACTATATCTACATTTCACGTTTTGCGTTGGTAGTTTGCGCTCCCGCAGATATGCCTCACATTCTATGAACTTTAATTCTTTATCCACAATCAAAATATTTCATTTGAATTTTTATTTTTTTTATGTTTTACATATTTCTTTTCATATTATTCGTCATTTTTTTGTGTTTCTTCCTGGAGAGAATACACAACAGACTTAAAATGTAAACATTGTATTGTATTTGTATTATACAAAAAAAAAACAAAAGATTATTATAGATGACCTTGAGTAATTTTATTTTATCTTATTTTTTATGAGTTCAAAATTTTTTTTAGGACGTTCAATGTTTCTTATTCTTATATGAGCAAAATAAGAATTTAGTTTCATTAAGAAATGAAAATAAAAACTAACTTAAAAGCTAGAAACACAACACGGGCGAAATCGTCCGACGACGACGTTAGTAACATTAGAATACACAGGATACATACATTTCAAACACAACTACAGCGATAAACGAAAAAGTTTTTTTCGTCTGAGAAATTTTAGATTCTATTTCTAATTTATCGTCGGCGATGATTATTGCCAGATATCAATTTTAATTTTATTTGGCTGCAAGGGTAATTTTTAATGTTATTGTGACAGTGCCGCCAACTGAAAAATATGACTTTCTGATGTTTTTCGCATTCCTGAGGTTGTAATCGTTTTGTTTTGAGTTGTAAACTGAATTTTCAGTTTATGTTCAAAGTTCGGTTTTATTCATTTATATATTTTCATAATTTGTATTTTGTATTTTATTTTTAAAATTAGTTATTAGTAGAAAAATTATTATTATTTATTTATTAGTAAAAATTAGTTATTTTTAAAATTGAAATTTGTGAATTTCATTTTAACAAAAAACAAAGTATTTTAGTTTATGCAATTTTGTTTTTGACAGCTTTTCACACTGACGCCTTTGTTGTGGTTACAACAGCGAAATTGTAGATGTTTTTTTTTATCGTCCGACGTTATCGTCCGTGTTGTGTTTCTACCTAAATGGTCTGAGTTGGTGTTTTAAAACAAAATTAAACAAAAAAAGAAATTATTTCTTTCAATAAAGAATTTTTTTTTAAATATTTGAAATTATTTTAAATTTATAAATATGTAGGAGCTGAAACAACAAGGCTCTGAGGTATCAAGATTGCAATCTGTGTTGTTTTTTTATACAGCTTTTGAAAGAAGGCTTTTATTGGGAGATTGTTTTTAGTTTTTAATTAAGGAAAATATCTATATACTTATCAAGGGCCAATATTGGGCCAAGGGCCAAAAGCTGTTATCGATTTGAATCGAGTTCCACGTGAAACGGGTTGTTAAATCAAACAAATGTGTCAATGACCTCTCAACGAATGATGTTACAAAACTAGAATAATGTCTTCGTATGCACTACACAAAGCTCCGGCCAAATTAAATCATGCTTAAAATTGCTTTTCGAGGTGCATAAATTTTGCTACTTCGAATCGTTTCACCCAATAACGGTAAAATTTATTACAAAATATCGTGGTGGTTGCGGATCCGTTCAAATGTGGTTAAATTATTAAATGCTTAGAACTTCTCGGAACACTCAACACTGCTTGTTAAGATAAAATCGGTCGGTTAAGATAAGATCGGTCGCTCGAATTATGTTCCACATTCTCAACGCCGTGCAATAAATTTAAAAAATATCTTATGGTTCCGATCCTATGAAGTTCGTTTTTTTTGCGGTGAAGAAACTATTCAGAACTAGAACAAATGTATGCTTAGTTTACATTGAGCAATTGTATGCTTAGTTTACGTTGTACCCGTCGATCCGGCTCATTCCAAATCTAGCGGATTTCTCAATTACGTTTTGTGGTTGGCAAAATTGCCAACACTAGTTTGTAGTTTGTCTGCTCCCAACAAATCAAATTACATTCCAATTCATTCCTTCCAAGAAAATTTCGAAAACTAAAATAAACTCGCCTTGCGTTCTTCACAAAGCACTGTCTGCAATGAGAGTAGGGTTACACGTATATCGGTTTGTGTCAAATCTTACAAATTTTTAAAAGATATTTTTATTTTTAGGTATATGAAGTATTCAAAACCAGAACAACGTTTATATGTTCACTACGCAGATCTTCAACCAACCAAATCATGCTTTACATTCAAAAAATGGCAACAAATACTTATTTGAACTGTCCCGATGGTTTCGAATCCATCCAAGATTTTCAAATGTCCAAAAGCTTGATCGACAAATTTCTAGAGTAAAAAATCCTATTGGATCTCATACAACTTATTTTATCAGGTCTTACAAAAAGATGTCCAATATCAAAACTATAGCGGGTTTTATACGCCCCATCGTTTTGTAGTTTCAAAAAGTGTTGTGTGGTAGCATTCCTACAGTGGTAGTATTCCTACATATATACAGTATGCTTCAACCACATGGAGCTTGGAGCAAATGAGTTATTTTTGTCATTCCCCTGTGGTCATTCCCCTGTCTTATGTGGTGACAGGGTAATGATACCATACACAGGGGGATAACATTAATGTTGAAATAGCTTTAACCATATCTCAACACTAATAATATATTACAGTTTTGGTTTTGAAAATGTTTAATAAGGTAAATCTGGCCCTGGATATAGCCCTGGGAAAAGGATTATGTTACCTACATTAAAACAAAGCGTCAAAAACGATACCTAAATAACACACTTCTGAGCTTGCATAATAAATTTCTCCAGAAAACAGGTTTTAATGTTAGCTATACCACTTTCACTAGGTTACGGCCTTACAGGATTGTTTGAACCAAAGTGTCGGATAAGGACTCTAATTTGTCGCATTCACGATAATAAATATGTAGATGCTCGTAGGGAAACTTCATGAAAACAAATTAATTGACTAAAATACCACAGAACTTTTGTTGGAAACTTTATGCTGCAACAAAAGTAATATATTGTACCTGTTAAAACAATGTAGCTCTTGCAAAGATAATACAGTAGGATACAATGACTACCAGCCTAACGCGAAAATAACTTACATGAAGTGGAATATAGTAAAAGAAAATTCACAGATAAAAGCGGTCAAGAAAAAATTTACAAAAAAGTCAAGAAAGTTAAATTGAAACTACTTTTGATCAGACTGTTACACTGAAAAAAAATTGAAATAATGACAACCTCATCTCGAAGTTGGCAGTTCATTATTAATGCAAAAAAAAATTATTTGAAAACAATTTCACCGTGATTGGGACAACTACACGATAACATTTTCCTAACGACAGAATGGGGTTTATATAAAATATAATGTGTTATATACAATATAATAGTAGTTAAATAAAGTTATAACTGTTTCCCTAAAAAAAATTTTCTTTGGCCTTATATCATGAATTTTTCATTTTAAATTTTAAGTATTTGAGATTAATTGAACTATATTTTATTTTCACATAAATATTTCGTGTGATTGTCTCAACTACATCGGTTTATAATGGTACAGTTGTTGAAGCAATTCCGTAGTTCGATTCGCCATATCTGACCACACGGTGAGGTTGAGACAACTGCATTTCGATTGGAAATAGGACATGTTTTTATCAGTGTACAAGTCCTGAAGCTGATTTACCTAAATACAGGGAACCTTTCCTAAATACAACTAACGGCTGTTTCGTTAATTTACATATAAGATCATTTCTTACACCACATCTTACCATTTATTTTTCATATGGTTTTGACTTTTCTGAATGAACCAGACTAATCGATTGTAGTGCCGTTCATTCTTCGATTTAATATTTTAGTTCGATTGGAACCCCATTGTTTCTCCATTGAAAAATGATACAAATCCTGTTACCATCCATAAATAATTTTTAACTACTCATTGGCCTGACTTTATCAGACTATTCAAAAAGTCTAGCACAATCTGGTTCTATTTTAGTTTTAATTTTAATCCCGTAAGCATGAAGCATTACGTAACGGCTCAGGTCTGGTTCGGATTCAGCTTTCCCTACTACTGATAGGGACCGTATCAGGCTAACTATCCAAATCGTATCAAGCAACCCTACTAGAACCGGACCAGGACCGGATCATTTAAAATGGGGAATTTACTCCAACATACATTAGCAAAATTAGAAAATTTACTACTACATACCTTTAAAAATAATATGATTATAAAAATATTCTAGCTTTATACTTACCTATATGTATGTATGTAGTCATAACGCAGAGAAGTGATAACTAAAGTATGTGTGAAATTTCTCAAACTATGTATATCTAAAATGGATAGTACTCTTCTAAATTTTAACTAAATAAAATTTATTCAAATGAAAAAGTGGTCGGATCAGGACAAATAGGGCATACCTTGATTTGAACATCAGGTATGATTCTGATCCGGTCCTGGTTCGGTATTTACTACTAGGGATAAGATATGTCTTCGAAATCTGGGCCGGATCAGGACAAAAACGGCACGCCCTACTTGTAAAATCGGGTATGATTTCTGATAGGGGCCGGATGCAAATGCCCTATTAGGGCCTTATTACACCCTGATCCGGCCCGAATCATAATAAGGCATACCTGAACAAATTGCTAGGATCCCCTGTCAAATAACTTTATTTCCATTAACTTCATAAGACATCAGAGAATTTAATTCTTTAACATTTCATATTTTTTTATTATTATTAATTATTTGTTGGCTTCGCAACGTTACTTCAACGTTACCTTATTACACCCTGATCCGGCCCGGATCATAATAAGGCATACCTGAACAAATTGCTAGGATCCCCTGTCAAATAACTTTATTTCCATTAACTTCATAAGACATCAGAGAATTTAATTCTTTAACATTTCATATTTTTTTTTATTATTAATTATTTGTGGTTTCGTAACGTTACTTCACCTCTCATCTAAATGCTTTATTCGAAATCCTTGGTTCATATTCGAATAAAACAACTAATTGTTCAATGCAAACAAAATAAATCGAAATTATCTACAAATATAATTTTTGCATATTTTCATGATTAAACAATAAAAATATTAATTTATTACCAAATATTGATTTAAGTGATTAAAATTATAATCAAATGACCTCATAAAATCAATTCAAATAAAACCTTGAAATAATTTAAATAAATTTAACAAAATTTTTTACTTCGGTCGGGAGGAAACCGAAGCTTTGAACTCAATCAAAAATCAACAAAATCTTACCCTTTTAGTTTCGCCCCAGTTATATTAATGGATTAATAAATGGTTTGTATTGTTAGATACTTAAATCATTGAAATTTAATTCTTCTTAACGATATAGATGTGTTGGTCATAGAAAGGGTTACGATTATACCTGACAACGTCGAAATTAAAATACCATGACAAGCGATGGTGTTTAAAAGTATTTAAATTGACACTAAATAAATTGTTCGAAAATTTTACCAAATTTGTATAAATAAAATATACATTTCGTAAAAGATATTGAATTTCATTTGATTTCACAAAGATGTAGACAATTCATCCTACACTATAATTTTACTTACTTAACCCTTCTTATGGTAAAATAAAATTTTAATTATGTACATATAAAATAAGTTTTAATTACCAGGTTGTAAGAAAAAAGAAGAAAATATGTATCTTAAATAAATTGATTCCATATACGAATGTTAATAAATTCATTGTAGTGTCAGTCCCCTTTTCAATATTAATATGTTTATTTCTCAATATATTCAGTAGTATAAATCATAAATTTTTATTTTTTAGATAAGGTATTTAATAAATAGTTTTGTAATATAATATTATTGGTGATAGGTTTGAAAAGTGTTAAAGAATTCAGGAAAAATATGGTCATGAATGTATTAATACGTATATAGCTATAAATAATACCCCGTTCATGGCTTTTAGATTTAGAGTGATAAACTCAATTTTTTTTTTAAATTTTCGATAAATTCATCCATTGGTGTTCTAAACCTATCTTAGAGAAGTGCATAGTTCACCACAGCTGAACCTTTTGCTGTGGTAAGATATTTATTGAGGAAGGTAGCTTATATTCAAACTTCCATGCTAACTGACAAAATCCTATGGTTTACACAAATTTTAATGCTATTACATTTCGGGTATTTTTTGCTTCAATTTTTCCAAAGGACCTTGCTGGTTTGGTTAACGCGATTGTAGTTATAGTTCCTATGTTCACAGAATACATACATTGAGTTTCTGAAGCTGTCAATTCGTTTAAAAAAGTATGGCACTATAACAAAATTGGTATTTTCTTTTTAGATTTTCGTCTCATGGTCGAAAAAAATGCTACGATTGTTGCAGAATCGTTTTTTTGTCCATACTTGTAATAGCATTAAAATTATATCATACTGCAACTGGATGTACAAGCTCCAACACAGAATTATCGAAATTTGTATTCTTTTGTAAAAAGACAAAAAAAAACAAATTTCGTAAATTCGGAGTCGGAACTTGTACCGAACAAGTAGACAAGAATTCACTATATATGATTGCACGCTTCTACTATGTTGGTACAGACTGATAACAACGATAAATCAGCGGTATACGAAACTATTTTTAATTAGGTCGGTGTTTAAGGTGTAGAAGTTTAGCATGATAATAAAAGTAAAATGATAAAAATTATCGTCGATTTCGATATAAATAAAATTGATAAATCCAAACTGATAATTGACTTGATAATTCATTTAATAATGTTCTAATAATTGACTTGATCGAACAGAATGCGCGTTGTTGTATTAGCGAGAATTTTCTATCTTCGTTTCCTTTCAAATATACATTTTAATTTTTGAATTGATATACATTTGTGAGTCGGTCTCAACATTAATATCAGTAAAACAAAGTCTATGAGATTGAACACCAAAACGATAACACCAATTACCATCAACAATACACAAGTGGATGAAGTCGACAAATTTGTGTACCTTGGTTGTACTGTAGCAAATACAGGCGGGACTGAAGAAGATATCAGTCAGCGTATTAACAAAGCCAGAAATACGTTCAATATGCTTCACAAGATCTAGAATGCATCCGTCCTGTCAAGAAAGACAAAGCTACGAATGTTCAATGCATGTGTCAAGTCAGTACTGCTGTATGGGTGTGAAACGTGGAAACACACAAAGAAGATCACAAATCAACTACAGGTGTTTGTGAACAAATGCCTGAGAAGACTGATCAAATGCTTCTGGCCGAACACCATCAGTAATCAGGAACTTCTACGGCAGACAGAGCAGTTAGACATTGAGTCCGAGATAAAACAAAGGAAATGGAGATGGATAGGACATACACTGAGGAAATCAGCTAAAGATATAACAAGGATGTCCCTAGAGTGGAATCCACAAGGAAAAAGGAGAGTTGGAAGACCACCCATGACGTGGAAGAAAACGGTGCTAGCTGAAGCAAAACAAATCGGCAAGACATGGGGTGAACTGAAAGCGATTGCCCCGAACAGAGTCAGATGGTCCAGTCTAGTAGACGCCCTATGCTCCTAAATGGAGATAAAGGAAAAAAAAAAATACATTTGTTATACTCCCCCCCCCCCCCCAATAGTTATTCAGAATTTCCATCACATGATCTCAAATTACAGAACCAGTTGAATGAGAATCTTTTAAAACAAAATCTCTCATCGCGCCTTTTCTATTCATATCACAAAAAATCAATACACATACCAACACGAAAATCAAAGGCTACAATTTCACATTTAATAAATTCTGAACAAACGCAAAATCATTTACATTAAGTACCAAAGTATTCGTATTCTCTCGTTTTATATTAAGGTAGGTCAAAAATAAAATACTAAATTGGTTTCTTGGAATGTTTTTGATTTTGATAACAGTATCAGTTAAAACTTAGATCAGTAAAAACTGAAATAAGATAAGTTGTTTTTATGGAGTTGGTTTTTAGATGGTTTTGATTCTTAATTTAGAGCAGAAATCTTCGTAAAAATCTTGATACTTGGCTTTATCAATTTTAAAACAGTTAAATTCAAAAGAATTAACTTCAAAATAATTGAATGTGTACAGTAGGGAGGTTCTTGATGATGAGTGAACATTTTTCTTTACGTGAATGTTCGTTTTATGAACGCCTAAGGATTAGTGGCATACAAGAAGGTCATGATGCGATTTTGCTTTGAAACCAAAGTTTGGTTTCTGTACTTTGGGCGATCTTGTAGGTTCTCTACTTGTGAGTATTTGAAGCAGCAGTTTACTGTGGGTGATTATTTTGAAGGCTTCTTTAAACGTAGCTTGTTTTGAACTGTGTATTAGACAACCGTTAAATGGTTTGCTATAAGTTATTTTTGAATTGCAAGTTAATTGGAATATTCTTTATGTTGTTTCCATTTGTCGCGTATGAGTTCGTGTACATGAGTGGGAAGTGTAGAATTTAAAAACATTAATGTCATACACAATTCAATTCACTAGAGAATTGGAATCACAAATACTGATCAATGACTCACCCGGCAAGGTTGGCATGATATATATCAATGATATATATCCGATATATATCATTGATAAATATCACGATATTTATTCCCTGATATATATCATAATATTTATAAAAAAAATAAATAATTAATTATTCCTACCTTAAAGTTGGAAAAACTGTTAACAGTGTTAACTAACAGTCGCAGCACTGCTTGCAAAACGCATGCCAAATCGAGGTAACCTGGTTTAGCCAAGACCATAAAGCTGACATAGATTGACAAAACTAATCTTATGACATAAACATTATAATGAATGCTAAACACATGCTTTGTTATCTAAAAACAATAGCAGTCGCTTTAGACAGAGCTCAAAGAGATAAAACGACTATTGCCGTAGTAGTTGAAATTTGGCATAAACTGGCAGTCGATCTTAATCTAGAACAACCTTTAGAAGTTAAGAAACTTTATCGAAGGAGGGACATGGCTTTAAATGCACCGCATCACCTAGCTAATTTATGCTTGAATATCGATTGTTAGGTAAACGGTTCAATAACCACCAAAGAGATGAAGTATATATTTCCTTATTTAAATGATTACTTATTTCAGTCTTCATTCCATTTGTAATGGCGCTTTTAACTAAATCTACACCGTTTCCAAAATATGTATTTCAATTTTAGTTTAGAAATACACCACCACTGGTTTGGTAGAATGGAATGACTACTCAAGCAGGGTTTTACAGAATTTGAAATACGGCCAAGCATTAGTCCATTAATAGTTAACAGTACTTGTCTTTTGTTACTGTGCCAGTACTAGAACCATTTATCGGCTGATCTATGATTATTTTCCAACCATTCATCGGCTGATCATTTTCTATGATCAGAAAATAGTCAGTATTTAGTTACCTTTGAATAGCCAAACACTAGCCTGTGAATGGTAAACAATACATGTCTATTGTTATTCTGCCATTTATGGAACCATGAAACACCCGATCTACGGTTTATAGAAAATAACCAGTTCAGTTTACTTTAAATGGCTAAGTAATGGCACGTTAATGGTTAACATCAATCGGCTATTGTTATTGGACCAGTACTGGACCATAAATTGGCAGATCTTTGTCATTTGGTAACTACACTAAAGTGTTATCCATTTTAGAAATATATAGTTTGAAAATTTTCATCTATAGTTTAATTATCGCAGCTCTGCTGAAAGGCTGTTAATATGTAATGTTAAAATTTTTTTTCTCTGAACACTTTTACTTTATTTTAATTATTTTGTGTTTAATTTATTTAAATTTACATATGATAATATTTTAAGTTATTTATGGCCCTGTCATGGTTGCCAGTACTCGGTCATTGCTGTAATACTGGTTATCATTATTGGTCTGTTACTGGGCCAGTTGTACAACCTTGTATGGGCCATTCCTATTTTTCTCTCTGACAAATAAATGGCAGCCATTTATTGTACGAAGTTATCAACAAGTAAAATTATGTTAATGACTGAGTCATAGTTGCCAGTACTATGAGTCATGGTTGCCAGTACCCGGCCATTGTTGGACAGTACTGGTTCGGCAGTAATTGACCATTACTGGATTAGTTGTATAACCTTGTATGGGCCATTGCATGGCAATTTGCAGTCATTTATTGTTCGAAGTTATCATTCAGTTACATGATGTTTATGGTCCAGTTTTGGTTGCCAGAACTCTACCATTGCTGGTCGCCAGCAATGGACCACTACCTTGTATAGGTATCGATTATGCGATTTGGTCAAATAAACAAGACAAACCAAAACAAGAAAGCGTATTTTTCATTTGGACTTATGCAATCGAATATATAGACGAATAATTTGATAAATTGCCTATAAACTAAATTGGAGTTTTCATATTTCAATTTAACTAATTGGCAAAGAGGTAAGAAACGAGTGAGTGATGCGCTGCACTGCATACAACTGTGTAAAGGGCCATATATTGAATAATATTTAAGATAAACAACTTATTCAAAAACAAATATCAGAACATGATATATATCGGATATATATCTGATATATATCGGATATTTTGATATTTATATAAATATCATGATATTTGCCAACCTTGTCACCCGGACAGCACTTTTTAATGCAGTCAACTTGAAATCTGTCTAAAATGAGTAAAGAATTGTTTGACTGTTTACATGTTAGGCACTGTGAATAACGTCTTCTCGGACAATCGAGGACATTCTGTACCTTGTACTTTTGATGTGGTAGGTAGACGTATAGCATCCAAGAGAGTCCTTCGACTCAATTCTGTGTCACAGTAGGAGAGTCATTTCAAGCACTAAAACATTCTTCACGATCAGAAATTCAACCAAACAAACATTGACTACATCCCTGCCAAACTATGCTAAAATAATCAAAATCTCATGCTCACGAGGGCAGCGTGGAAGGTATTGATTGAACTTGGCGGAAAGCCGACCTGGAACAAAACTACATCCGACTAACAAGGTCTTTTCAAAAATCAGATAATCCTCTGCTTGTCCTGGATTAACGAAGTATTAGAAAAAAGCAATGCAGTGATAATTTTTCCGTTTTATTTTAAACTAGAAGATAGGGTCGGGGGATAAATCTTCTCAGATCAGTGCAATATTAAACTCTTATTTTAACTGCCAGACCACTTCAGCATACTCCAAGTCGTAATGGTAACGATTGAATTAGCCTTGATGTGACTGTAGCACATAATGTAATATCAAATAAATATATCAACTCTGAAACTACATTAAAAATATGGAGGGGCTGAAATCTCACAGCTCTGAGATATCAAGACTTCGGTCTGGGTTAAGGATTTTGATATAGTTTTCAGCAAAAAACTTTTATGAGAACATGGTTTTTAGTTTTGGGCAGTGATGTATGTGTATATGTATATATATATATATATATATATATATATATATATATATATATATATATATATATATATATATATATATATATATATATATATATATATATATATATATATATATATAACATAACTTTTTGTTAAAGTATTTTTTATCTCTGTTTAGATATGTATTACAAAACTAACACGAAACATCAATACGTTGCCGGAAAATTATAACAGATCATAAATTAACATAATATAATGAAAAGATGATACACTCAGCCAACTGCTCAAAAACCTCTCCATTTTGCGTTTCGAGAAAATATTACAAAATCACAAATTCATATTTCTTTCAAGATTCCAAAAATATGGTAAAAATTAAATAAAATAAAACTTTTTTCAAAATTCCAAAAATTAGAATAAAATCCAATATTTAAAATTTTTCTAAATTCCAATAATATTCCAAAAATTCTTAAAAATTCCAACTTTTCCAAAATTCTAAAAGTATTGCAAAAATTATTACAAAATCAAAAATGCAAACTTTTTTCAAAATTCCAAAAATTATAATAAAATCAAAAATTTAAAATTTTTCAAAATTCTAAAAATATTCCAAAAATTCTTACAAAATCAAAAATTGAAACTTTTTTCAAAATTCTAAAAATATATATAAAACTCAAAAACTCTATCTTTTTTCAAAATTCTAAAAATATTGCAAAAACTGTAACAAAATCAAAAATTAAAACTTTTTTCAAAATTCCAAAAATATTCCAAAAATTAGAACAAAATCAAATATTTAAACTTTTTCTAAATTCCAATAATATTTCAAAAATTCTTAAAAATTCAAACTTTTTCCGAAATTCTAAAAATATTGCAAAAATTATTACAAAATCAAAAATTGAATTTTTTTTCAAATTTTCAAAAATTATAATAAAATCAAAAATTAAAACTTTTTCCAAAATTCTAAAAATATTGCAAAAATCATTACAAAATCAAAAATTCAAATTTTTATCAAAATTCCAAAAATATTTAAAAACTAACAAATTAAAAAATTTCCATGTCCAATTTCATTTTCAATTACGTCATAAAAACAGCTACATTTTTTTTCCAAAAAATTGGCTAAAAAAATCAAAGAAATCATTTTTTTTGAGATTATTTTTTGACAAACTTAAAATACCATAATTCTCAATAATAATAATAAAATTTCATTTCAAACAAATAATTAATTTTATTTTTTTCAAAAAATTGGGTAAAAAATAAATAAAAATCTTTCTTTTGACACACTTGACAACATTTTTTTTGACAAACTTATAATGCAAGAATCTAGTTTTTGATCTCACATACCAATTCCTACCATCAAGATTTCTCCAAATTCAATGTTCCTACTCGTAATCACTTAAAATGAACGTTTTTTTGGCCAAAAATATGAAAATTTGCTGTTTTTGACACACATAATGATTTTTTTGACACACTTCCGGTACAGTTATCGAACACAGCGTCCTTTCTGACCTGTCCCTTGAGTATATCTATTTTTAGAAAAAAAAATTTACAAATCCCTAGAGCGGTTTTCCCTGCAGCGTAGGTAATGACGGCCGGCCGACAGACAGACATACATTTTTTTTGCTGTTTTAGAATCAGTGGGTCCTAAAACGTCGAGAAATGCCAAAAAAGTGGGGGTAAGAATTTCACTTTTGGCTCATGAATGTAATACTTAGGTCTTGCAGACCGAAGTAAGTGCTGCATGCAGTTCCATTGACATTAAAAGACATATTAAGCTCATCTCTGGACGCTGTAGATAAGGAATTTTGTATGCAAATTTTATGGATGTCGTATCGAGTTGCGTCAAGAGTATCGGTAGAACGGCAAGACATGGTATGTCGTATCTCACGTTAACTCGAATGTGAATAGCAGCAACTGGAACTGGACCACACGGGGATTATTGTAACTGCTGACTGCCGTAGATCAAAAATTTTATCTGAACATCAAGAAAACATCATAAATTCATACTTTTATTTGATTATTATCAAATATGTGTGTATGTAAAAGTCTATGAATTTGTGTTATGCAATTTATTTACAACTTTTTCTTATGCAATGAATGTGATTCAACTCTGTGAAAGTAGGTATTTATGAATTTTACTATGCTTTAAAATAAATGTCATTGATGGATACTAAATTAATTTTAATTCAGATATGTTATTGTGTGTTAGCTTAGTGTTTTGTATCTCAAATGTGGTAATTATTTTTACACCTGTTGGAAATATCAGCGTTTTCAAAAGCATCAAAAACAGGTTGTAAAAAAAATAAAAACTTTTCGAATTCGAAATATTAATACTAATGTTACGACTAATAACTGTTGTTTAAAAAGCTTATCGAACTTAAAATCATATCGAATTTCTTGTCGTCTTCTTAGAAATTCACTTTTTGTAAAACTGCAAATTTATTTTCTATCATTAGTTATGGAAAACAACAATTCGCTTTCATTACTTCTTATGAGCATTGTGGTGTGACGTTCCGTAATTTGTAAAATGGTTGTCAATTCTATTTAAAGAAATTATTTTTTATTATTAGTGTCTACATGGTGTCTAGTGATTACATTTAAATAAGATCGACGTCATTAACTCACTAATGCGATTATTTCCTATATAAATTTTAGGATAGCTTTAAATTAAATCTTCTATTACTTTAATACAAAATTTAAACATATTTTCTCTAAACTTAATATTCGATTGACCTAATTTTAAAAATTCCAAAGAAAGATCATAAAATAAATCCAAACATTAATTATAATTAACTTGAAACATAATTTTTTAAAGTTACTTTTTAAATGTTAGTTTGTGATCCGTCATACACTAACTTAAGCGAATTATGTGTATAAGTTTTTTTATTTCCAATTTATGTTTTAAATAAAATCAAAATTAATTTAAATTAGATTAAAACTTTTTAGTTTCTTTTCAAAGTAATTTACTTTGTCATCTTTTGAAAGAATAAATGATCGAAAGTTTGTGTTTAAAATAGTTTGAATGGGGTCGGATGGAAAAAACTGATAGTATGCAAAACATGAATACTTACATGGCAAGAGAAAAAACTATAAAGATGCAAAGAAATATAACATGCCTTTCTTTATATGAGTTTATTCTCATTCTCACTATTATTGTTATTGTTTTTAAGAAACCTGTTCTGCTATGTCATTTCCCCCTAAGCCTTCCTTACCTGTTTAATTTTCAATTTGCAATTTAAAGTGTAATTGTTTTTTCTTTTGCAATTTTTTTAAATTGTATCGTATAAAGATTTTAGAATAAAACATGTAACAGAAAAATTTAAGATAATTTTTTTTCTGTTATTTGCATAATATTAAATCTGTTCTGTTGATATTTATTTATATATGTTAACAAAATGTTTATTTTTACTTTCGAGCAAGAAATTTAAATTTTTGAAAGAAAAGTTTTGTGTATATTTTTCAGGTTAATCGTTTGATTAAAATTCGTTTGTCATGATTTATGGGTGTTATATTGGGATGAATTGTTTTTGTTTAAGACAACGAATTTTCTTATAGTTATAACTTAAATCGTTTAAGAATTTTTTCTACTTCAAAATTATTTTTTCTGTATGTCACTGAATGTTTTTTATGTACACTAATACTTGTTTCAATAACTGATTGTAATAGACCTATGTTATGCCGCTTTTTCAGTTGTCGTCGTTTGTGGCTTCATTCGTTCAGTGTTTTTTTAAACATATATATTCCATATCATATTCCTTAGAAAAAATGTAGAAGAAGAACTCGTCACTTTTAAAGAATACGATTAGTTTAAAAAAGCACTGAACGAATGAACGCTCGAACGACGGCAACTGAAAAACGACCTTACAAATGAAAAAAATTTAACTTGAAATATGACAGTGCAACATCAAATTTTATCACAGCTTGATAGTGTAATATATTGGCCTCACTGAAGTTTAGAGCAGAAACATTTACATCGTCTGAAAACCGTGGAAAAAACTTCAGAGACCATTTCTAAAAAGTGGATCAGTTTACGGCATTTGGAAACTTTAGTTTTTTTTAGTAAATCAGATTTGATAACGAATTTGATTAAATAGTGGTTATAATCTTCCGTTATTGTTTATCCGGAGCTACTCTACGGTACTTGCAGGATATAGGAGGACTTTTAATCCTTGAGAATATTGACAGTAAAGTAGGGTCAATTGAATTATGTTCAATTGTAGTTAAAGTGGGGACGGGAGAAGTCGAGAGTTCAATAATAACAGCGAACAAGTTGGGCATGGGCATGGTAACGTCAGCGATGATAAAAGTCTGACAGAACGTTTGTCTGAGATGGATATTTAAATCTTAAAAACGTATAATATAGATTTTCACTTTTGTGGTGTTCGCTGTAATGATATGAAGTTTTACTCTCCCTGTCCCTAGTGCTATCGATATCAAAGAAAGAAATAGAGATTTAATATGATATAGAGCATTAAGAAAACGAGCGGAAGTTCTAGTAGTTCGTCCTCTTCGAGTAGTTGCAGCGGAGTCGTTAAAGTGAATGTAAGATTAAATTAGTCGTTTTAGTGGCGTCTGTGTTGGGTTTTCTAACCTCTTTGGAAGTTAAATGTAAAGACTTTAAGGGGTTCGAAACCGAAAGGTTTCTTTTGCGCGACTAAGAGTTATGCTAGGAGGTCATGGAGAATTAGTCGAGATATCTTCAGATTCTGACGTAAAACAAGGTTTTCATCTGTCGATGGAGAATCGCATGTGTTGACCTTTACGATGAATGACGAATTTTTTATTTCGTCGCTAATAATGACTATGCAAGGACCTTCGTATAATGGCTGAAGCGTAAGTCAGTGCGTCACAAGACATTTGAATAGGATTCAAGAGATTTAAAAACGAAAACTTTTTCACAAGAGTGGCTTGGTGCATTAATGGGACGAAGCTGTCAAAGTGTTGTTTTAGCTGGGAAACAAGATCAGATTGTGGAATAAAGTTGAACAATGAGATCGATGCGTTCAGGATTGTAACGGACAGTGTGTTCCAAACCTATGAGCTTAGACAATTCACTTAAAATGTTAGATTCAGTGACGTCTAAATTAGTGACGAAACTAGCGATCTAATTGCAAGAGTACCGTTTCAGCAAAGCTTCAGGCCAGCGAATGTAGCGGTCATAAAATGTAACGCAATAACATTTCTCCACAAAAAGTAGAAGTGGACCAATGATGTCTATATGTATCGGCAAATCTTTGTGATGTTGGGCTCAGTTACCCAGAGGAGATTGTGTGCCCTGCGAAACGTTGGCATTTTTAACGTATTTTCTTCCTTAGAACCATTTAGAACCGTCCTTTCTTTCTTAGAACCTTTAAGAAAATCGTTGATGATGGCTTGATTGCCACCAGCATGAGGTTGGAAATGATGTTAGCAATTAATCATACCTAGAAAATGACTAAGTTGCTTAACGGTTTCTGAACGATGCATGAACCGTTGGAATAATTGTGCATTTCGCAATCCGAAATCCGAATGCTATTCTAACAAATTCGAAGAAATGGAACAGTGTGAAAATTGCAGTTTTTGCAATGTCGTGTTTATCAATAGGGACTTGATGTGAAAGGCATAAACGAGATCAATGGTTGAAAAAATGTCACAGCAAGTCACTGAAAAAAATGTCACTTAACGTTCTACTTTTTAAAAAGGAGCAGACCATAGACTGTTTAAAGGTGGGCGAATGGCTTGGGCTAACATGGTGTCGAATTCAGTTTCGGCTATGGTTAGATTTTCTAGAGGTTATCTACGCCCTACGGTACTTGCAAGAAATAGGAGGATCATGTGTTTCGATGGCGTGTGTAACATTGCGTTTGACAGATCGAACAAAATCACTTGCAGAAGTTAAAATTTAAAATCCTTGAGGATATTGACGACAGTATGGTAGAGTAAATTGAATTATGGTCAGGCGTACCTAAAGTGGAAATAGGAGAAGTTGAAATTTCAGCATAGCGAACAAGTTTGACAAGTTTGTCGATTTTCGATATCTACCAAAAGGCCTTCTTGTTTAAAAGTCAGCCCCAAGTATGGGCATGGTATAAGTAACATCAGCCATGATAAAGTTAGAGATCTAAAGTTGCGCTTTTAACAATTTGAGACCTACCCTGTGATTTTCATTTTATGAAAATTCTAACCACGAGCTGTTGTGCACTTTGAAGTTACCGGTAACAATAACCTCACAATTAGAAAATTCCGCTATAATTTCGAATTAGGGTTGTGTTGTTTGGGAACCGGGCTAAAGTCATTGTAAGAAAAGAAATTTAAGGTAGCCAATTCAAACCTTTAATAACTATTGTGTTGTAGCAACTAGCAATCACCATGTAGCTCAAATTTGAAAAGCGATCACACTTAACTCTGAATGTATTTTAAAAGTTGATTCAAGCAATATTTTTTTATATATAGTGTTACGTCTAAGCGATAGTTTTCAGAAACTTTTATTGCAATTTACAAAAAAGAATATGTCGTTTATCTTTGTCGAGATAATCTTCCTCGGCGTCAGGGTTGGCGTTCAATTCACAAAGGGTTTACGATATATAATTCCGGACAAGACGCCGACCTATAACCCGGATACCTCGGGTAAGCTACTCCCATTTCACAGCGCCAAAAAACTATTTACACCTCTTAGTATAATTAATCAAAAGTGATTTATGTTGTGATAGAACTTTTCAAAAATAAATAACTTTTTCGGTGATAACACAGTTCACAAATAACTTTCAAATAATTTTCAAGTTTGAGTGGTTGTAGAGTTTTCCACCATATTGAAGGTATCATTTTTTTCGTCGACGAGTTTAGTTTTAGGAGCAAGCAATAAATAATACGAATAGAGAAATATTGTATGCTTCACGTGCCAGTGGATGGTACCCCATCACGGTTTATATTATTCTTGGAACCTGCCTGCCTGAAAACTGGGATTATCTTATTTTCGAGGCGTATAACCACCACAGTATAGTGGATTATTTGGTATTTTGCAGATCGATTAGAATCATTCCATGCCACTCTTTTTCTAAACTTAAGAGCATCAAAGACCGACATCACTTAGCATTAGACATCAATCATACAGTTGTCAGTTTTATTTGTTTGTTGTTAACCACTATGTTTTTTCGTTTAATTTAATTAATTTGTTCCCACTTCCCGAAACCGCTTTTCTATACACCTCTTTCTGATGTTTTTGTATCTTACAATGTTAAATTCTGCCGGCTGTATGAGGTTCGCCATGATCGGACGGTGTGATTTGTTTGACCAACTTCCAATATGTCTCGGCGGTGGTGGAAGCGTGAATACATGAATTGGCAAAATTTCAAAAAAATTTATTAGCATAATGTGGATCGTGATTAAAATTAATCGGAATTGAACTTATTGAAGATATGATTCAAAAAGAGGAAGCTTGAAACTAAATCTTATCTCAAATTCGGGTCGACCTCGGGTTGAAAATACTATGAAGCGGAAAATAATTTTGTTAGCCTAGACACGAATGCTTCTTATTCTTGTGGTCTGGAAGTCATTAATACATCTTTACATGCATCAGTTTTCCAATTTGGAACGAATCATGGCAAACCAACTTGAAACGTCTTTTTTTCGTGTTTTTTAAGGGTTCAAAGGGATTTCAAACGGTTTTTCCATTATCAAAAATCTGCGTTGTTAAACAATCTTTGTTTTAACTCCGCACACTTAAATTCCCCGATGTCAATCAATCAATATTAGTATATGTAGATTTGGATAAACACCAGATGTACTTTACGATACGCAATTTAAAAAAAAATTAAATCAATTGAAAACCAATTATCAGAATTTTGGAGTGAAATCTTTTAAAATATCTTGTTTGTTTGTCTTAATTTAATATTTATTTTTTGTATTTAAATTGTGATTCAATCAAAAATATGTTTTGTAATACTATAAATGAGTCATTTATAAGTTTTCAACCAGAGTCATTAATTGGAATTATTCATTTCGAAAAATTTTTAAGTCACTACTTCGGATAAGGTACGATATTATCTTAACTTTTAATAGAACGATTTTATTTTATTTTAATGAATAGATTAACTGTTTCTTTGATTATGAAATATTTGATCAAACATTTTAAATATTGTATCGTGATTATGGTATTGTAGGAAAATTAACCGGCAACAGTTTCATCGTAAATATTTTAAATGTCTCTTCACTGAATATGCATTAACAAAAAATATATAATTGTATTCGTTTAGCATTCTTGTTAAAACATCGTTGTATGATTCAGTTTCTAATATTTCTAAAAGTCTAACTGCTTAAGATATGAGGAATATTTTTTTGCGTTGTGTCCTCCAGTTCGTAAAACTATCGTTATGGATACTTTTTATATGTAAAATAAAAGATTTGCAACTTTTAATTACATTCATCTATTATCCATATACATTTAATTTATTCATTGGGACAGAAAAAAAAGTTTATAACAAAACCAGCTAGCTATACAAATTTAAATAAACTTCCACATTCAAATTTGAAAATAAAAATTATATAAAACTGGATAATTTCCTGCATTAATTAAGCGAATAATAATGTCATATTAAAATTTTCACATCAAACGATTTTAATAGCGTTATTGCGTTAATGCTGTATTATAAAACATCAAATATACTAGTTTTTCTTATCATTTAACAGTTATATTATTAATTGCAACTATTTAAAAAAAATGTTCAATATTACTTTACAAAAAAACAAATCGTATGAATATTAATAAATGGTGCTAACTATATATTTTTTTCTTGACTAAAATTCCAAAGTTCTCTCTTTCATTTATGCTTATTTATATTAAATATAAACAAATCGACACGCATACCAGTTTGAGAAGTTCATAAACAAATAAATATTTGCAAAATAAAAATAACTTTTAAAATAAAGGCTTTCACCTTCGCATCATACACTGGTTAGTATTATTGTTGAATGTAATCATAAGAAAAAAAATATTACATTCCTTAGCGCCTACAATTTTAAACAATTAAATTGCAAATTCAGACATGTACGCTTGCGTTTTAATTTTTACTATGCCGATGGGATAGTTAATTCAATTGAAAATAAATTAAATAATAAATAATAAAAATATAGACATATAAATGTAGATAAAAAGTTTCTCATGTTTGTATTTTGTTTCTTTGCAGGCTGCACTCAAACAGGTTATGAAACAGGTTCAAAATGGTCGAGTAGATGTAGGACCTTCACAACATGAACCGTCCATTAATGGGCATTCTTCGAAAGCACCACCACCGCCACCATCGTTAGGAGGAAAAGTTATACGTAAACCAAGTATTGAACGTGAAATTCAAGCATTACAATTTCATCGAGGGAGTCCAGCTTTAGATTCTGGGGCTGGTAGTTCACGTTCTGATAGTCCACATTCTCATCAACAATTAGTCAGTAGTAGAGCAAGTACCGGACAATATTCACCATCACCATGTCCTTCAAGTTTTAGTGATGCACCACCTCCACCACCACCAAGATGTTCATCAACACCTCCAACCCCTCCTCCTGTACCTGCAAATTTTCAACAACTCTTCAAAAGAATGGCTTCACCAGCGGCTCCACCTACCCGACCAGTTCCACTACCATCACAGTCACCAGCCCGAGGAACATCTCCAGTCTCAAATACAAATCATAGGCAACCTATGATTGTACAAAATGGGCCACAGGCACAGCAACAGTTATCGCATCAAATGCAAGCACTAAGTATATACCAAAGTGTCGGAAATAATGGTGAACCACCTCCCCCATATCCAATTATCACTTGTGCTCCGCCTAGTTATACAGTTTCAATACAAAGTCGACATAGTCCAACACAGTCAACATCCGATTATCGGAAAAGTCCTAGTTCTGGAATATACTCTGGAACATCAGCAGGATCACCTTCACCTATTACAATCCCTCAGCAAGCACAGCATGCAATGGCAAGACCAGTTCCTTTATCAGTTTGGAGTGCAAGACAAACAAAAACACAACAGCCAGTTATTATGCAATCTGTTAAATCAACTCAAGTTCAGAAACCAGTATTACAGACCGCTGTAGCTCCTACAGCACCATCAACACCTCCTGTTTGTACATCGCCGGTTTTGACTACAGCTGCACCGCCGTCATATGCTTCATCTATTCAACAAAAAAGTCAGATAGCAACGTCGATCACAACTACAACAACTAATTCAATAAAAGCTCCGCCTCCCGCTATACCAAATGTATCAGCAACGCCATCTCCAACACCAGTCATCCCTAACTCGTCTCCAAATTTAAATAGTAATATAATCCCTATCACAGAACCACCATCGTATGCAAGTACAATGCAAGCATTTATGGCAGCATCATCTCATCAAACACGGCAATTGCCACCACCACCTCCTTATACAACAAACAACAATAATAATAATAACATGAACAATAATAATAATAACAATAGCAATAACAATATAAATAACAATAACGAACAAAGTAACACAAATTTATCATCAATTCCACCACTTCCTCCTAATGCTGTATCTTCAAAAAATAATTGTAACAATAATAATCAAGTAAATGGTATTGATAATGGCAGTGGTCAAGATGGTCCATTAAATAATAAAATAAAACATCAATCACCAATACCTGAACGTAAAAATATTTCAAAAGAAAAAGAAGAAGAAAGAAAAGAAGATCGTATGAAACACTATTCACCGCAAGCATTTAAATTTTATATGGAACAACATATTGAAAATGTATTAAAATCATATCGTCAAAGAGCCTATCGTAAAACACAGCTGGAACGTGAGATGGAAAAAATTGGTTTGTCTGAGGAAGCTCAAACACAAATGCGTAAAATGTTGTCACAAAAAGAAAGTAATTATATACGATTAAAACGTGCCAAAATGGATAAATCAATGTTTGTTCGAATAAAACATATTGGAGTCGGTGCATTCGGTGAAGTTAGTTTAGTTAGAAAAGTAGATACAAGTAATCATTTTTATGCTATGAAAACATTACGTAAAGCGGATGTTTTGAAAAGAAATCAAGTAGCACATGTAAAGGCTGAACGTGATATTTTAGCCGAAGCAGATAACGAATGGGTTGTTAAATTATATTATAGTTTTCAAGATAAAGATAATCTATATTTTGTTATGGATTATATTCCTGGTAAGATACTACTTCTTTAGCCAATTCAATTAATTAAATTTGAATTAATTTATTATTTTTAGGTGGAGATCTGATGTCATTATTAATTAAAAAAGGAATATTTGAAGAAAAATTAGCTCAATTTTATATAGCAGAATTAACCTGTGCGGTGGAAAGTGTTCATAAAATGGGATTCATTCATAGGTAAATATATATTTTTGAAATTATCGCATACGAGTATGACAGTTTGATATTAGTATTCTGTGCAAAATTCATACTACTTTTTTAATATCAAACTAAACCCACAAAATATGAACTCGCATTTCACTTTACTTTTTTATATAATTTTTTGTTTTACAATTTATTTAAATTAACATGCCGTGGATTTTATTTTCACTGTCGTAAATATATTTGATTATGTGCTACCTAGGAATAATGATGTTCAACCTTCCCAGTTGACTGGAATTTACCAATTCTTGTTATTAGAAAATATGTTTTTTAAATCTGCTGAACTTTGATTGATTTTCCATTATTTCACTACGCACTAGTAATGAAAACTACTAATGAAATGTTACTGTGCGAGCTTTCGCAACATTCAAGCGCTTCCAAATATTAAATTAAAAAACATTTTATTTCATCCAATTTTATACAAATTAATAATTAATTTTGTTTTCAGAGATATTAAACCAGATAATATATTAATTGATCGTGATGGTCATATAAAGTTAACAGATTTCGGTTTATGTACCGGTTTTCGATGGACACATGACTCAAAATATTATCAAAAGAATGGTAAGTACTATGAATTGTTTTTGTTATTTCATTCAAAACAGCGGTATAATTTTACCAGCCAAATATTTTAAGAATGTGTTTACGTCCGTATCCCATTGTAGTCGTAGTCTGCCTTGCGGCCGTCCAACCCATGGTGTCCTAACCTCCCTTTTTTTTTTTTTAATCATTTCTGACTGCGAACCGGTTCGTAAAACATGTCCAAACCAACAAACAATCCTATTGAAACGGAAACAACCTATTCTATCAGGACCCCCCAGAGGATCTCTGAGTGTAAAATTATATCGATTATCGATTATATATTATATAATCTATACCCTTCATCTTCTGACCCTGTTTCTAGACTCTTGATGGCATCAGATGAGCATGTTCCACATCACGCCCGATTCAGTAGTCTGGTACTTTTATCTAAAGGATCTTAAGGTTCTCAGAAAAACCTATAGCATGTTTATATAGCTGGCCTCTTGGTCCAAGATAGGCGCTCGCTCCAAGTCGCCGATAACGTGGAGAACAGACGCTTGAGTTGCATTAGTTTTTTAGGCGCCGACTCGCGGTGATGTAGCATCTTTGAATAAGCGATCTTTATTCTGCCTGTCTTCAATATACCAACCTAATTCTATCTGCATTGCCCAGCTAGCTAGGCGTGATCGTCGTATTTTGGATATCTTTCCCCAATTTTTTATTAATGTTCCTATAATTTTTTTTTTTTAATAAAATGTGTTGTGTAGTAGGAATTACAATATGTGTCACAATAACACATAAAAACCTTTTAAGACCAAGGTCCCACAACAACATACGTTCAAAGATGTTGATGGACGTAAATCTTCTATTTTTGTTTTTTTTATATTTTAGTTTAAAGAATGGATAACTAAACAAAAAATTTTATCACTGACAAAATATGACATAGGCCAATATTTTATGATAGAATAGAGAAAATATAAAGTAAATTAAAAAGTAAATAGCAAATTTTTACAAAAATTTGCTGAAACAAAACATACAGTTGCCAATAATCCAGCCGGTTGCATATTCCTTGATCCTGTGACGCTCTATCTTTCTTGAAGATTAAAACCCACACATAGTTATATGAAAGCTCGTTTCCTCAAGGAAGCAATAGCGTCTCATCATCAAGGATTATTTCACAGCTAAGACTGAGGGTGCTACCGTTGACTGAATACAGTTCATCCGCCACCACCCCTAAGATGTCACCTTGGCTAGTAATATCTCACTGCTATTGCCAGTGGTATGTGATATCTCACGTTAACTCGTATGTCAATAGCAGGGACTGGAGTACGCGGGGTTGTCACACCCGTAGATCAAAAATAAAAATATATTCAAAACTATAAAAACTGATCCCTCCATGCGGGAAATTAAAGGATTAAAAAAAACGGAATCTAGTTCGATGAACCGATGAATAGGTATGGTGTCCCAGCGGAACGGGAATTCATCTACAGTAACTAACAAAGGAAGTCAAGGACATGCTGAAAAAAATTAGCTTCGTACTCGTATGACTTGTATTGCTGAATTTCCATTAAATAATTCTCTCTTCCTCGTTTCTCTGTTCTCTCATTCTTTCTCCCGAATCTTACTGTATCTTTTTCCTCTAGTAAAGATATTTTGTTCGTAGGTTTGGTATCATAAAGCAAGGAAGATTATTGTTTACATTATTACGCTAACGTTGTCTGGTTAATCCTTCCGAATGAAATCAACTGCTTGTTGTTGGGACTTCAGTTTTATCATTCGTTGTAAGGACGGTTTATCCACGTGATCAAACGATGCAATGTGGTTAATTTGATATAATGAATATGAATCAGAGCGCGCAAGCATGATTTATTCGAATTTTATACTGATTCTTGGCAAATAAGATCATAAAATAATTAAATTTTTCAAAAACCGAATGTAACAGGTAATCGACGATGAATTTTCCCACAAGGGTTTCTTAATTCTACTTCTTCAACGTACGTCTTCAACGCTAAATCGACCAATGTTTTTTGAAAAAAAAAAAAATTGTATTTATACAATAAAAAGTTTTCTATATTTACTGATCATCTATTTCAGGTGATCATGCTCGACAAGATTCTATGGAACCATGGGAAGAAAATCATGATGGAACGAAACCAACCGTTTTAGAACGAAGAAGGCAACGTGAAAATCTTAGGTGTTTAGCGCATTCTTTAGTCGGTACACCAAATTATATAGCTCCAGAAGTTTTAGAACGAAGTGGTTATACTCAGCTTTGTGATTGGTGGAGTGTAGGGGTAATTTTATATGAGATGCTAGTTGGCCAACCTCCGTTTTTGGCCAATACCCCAATTGAAACTCAACAAAAGGTAAACTAATTTTTTTTATTTGTCACTGATTAGTGTTTACTAATAAATATATTCTAAAATTTAGGTAATCAATTGGGAAAAAACACTTCATATTCCAAATCAACCAAAATTAACACCAGAAGCAACAGATTTGATTCTTCGATTATGTTCATCGCCAGAACGACGCCTTGGTAAAAATGCTGATGAAGTAAAGTTACATAAATTTTTTCGTGGTATTGATTTTATTCTTGGTTTACGAAAACAACAAGCTCCATATATTCCTAAAATTGAACATCCAACAGACACATCAAACTTTGATCCGGTTGATCCAGATAAGTTACATAATTCATCGACCGATTCAAATAAAAGTAATGATGATTTTATGGATACGGGAAAACCGTTTCATGGCTTTTTTGAATTTACATTTAGAAGATTTTTTGATGATAATACAAAAGCGAATAATGGTGATGGTGAGGGATGTTATGTTTAGAAATTTTAAATGAAATCTTGTTTTTCTTTATAAAAGCAAAAACAAATTTTAATAAAATGAGAGGAATTAGACTGACGTTTGTTTATACTTGAGAAGAAGGAATTCTAAAATATGAGGAAAAAAAATTGAAATTTTATAGATGTCAATTATAAAGGGGCTTTAAAAACTAAAATTATAAAAGAAAACAAATATAGCGAAGGTAAATTATAGTAAATATAATATAACATTTATAAAAAGTCTTGAGCAAAAGTGTATAATAACATTGAGTTGAATGTTTATATAACGAAATGATCTTTTACGTACAAAATATGTATTAGGAATACTGTATGGAACAGGTTCAAACGTTTATATAAACAAATCAGGACTAGTCATCCAATTCGTAATAGTATTTAATATAAATTATTTTTAACATTTTTGTTGTTTCATATGTTTAGATGTTTTTAAGTTTTAAGTTCGATACGGTCTTATTTTATGAAAACAGTGATATGTTTTGAGTTCCGTGAAGAGTTAATTTTTGACTTGTATCGGTCGGTTGGTACCGTAACATTTTGTTAGGTAATAATGTTTTAGTGCTTTCCTACTTAAGATCTGCTACCGTTGTTGGTTGGGTTTTTTCTATATAGTTTGGTGAATCATCAATTGGACCCAAAAAATTATAAAAAATTGTATCGAATGATTTCTTATATTTTAAATTCTCCTAAGTTCGTCTACAGTAATCTTCATAATTTATCAAAATATACAGCAGTCAAAGAAAATCAAGATTTAACAAGACAAAACAAAAAATTATTAAAACAAACTCTAATATCATAGTTTTTTCTTAACCTATTGTCAAAAGGTGCTCTAAATATTTTATATTGTAAATCCAGTCTAATCCAAGTGCTTTTCTAATATAACATGATAAATTTAATTTATTAATATTACAACAATAGTACAAAAATTTGAAAGTAAAAAAAATTAATAAAAACGGAAAATAAAATATTAGATCAAAAGAAAAACAATAATAATAAAATAACATTTAAGCTTGCCAATTATAGGTAAACAATATAATCAATTCGTTAAAAACATCAATATAATTTCCATTTTTTAAAGTATTTTGGATATACATATTTGATTTAAATAAAAAGAAATCATAGTCTTTTTTTGTTTAAAATAAACTAATTTAATAAACAAAACGATAATAACATATTAAATTAATATAAAAAAATAAATCAAAAATAACAAAACAATATATTAAATTAATAAATAATAATAATAATAAAAAAAACTTGATCGTGATAATTGAATAATTTTTAGATATTTTTTAATAAAACTATTACACAATTATTAAATATATAATTATAAAAAAACAATATTTGTATAAAAAAATTTAAAAATATAATTAACCAGATCCATATTTTATTGGATTTACTTTTATTGATGAAATAACTTGTGAATTTATTTATTTTAATATAATGTTATAAAAAGTAAAAAAAAAAATTTAAAAAAATATCATGAAATGAAGATAAATTATTTAAAATTATGAATTTAATTTTTTCGCAAAATTATTTTTTATTTTAATACTTTTTGTTTCTATTAGGTAATTTATATTTGGTTATTATTAATCAGCTATTTAGTTTCTAATGAAAATTTTGGTCAAAATAAAAGTAACTAAAAGAACAATGTTGGCTTTTGAATGTTATGGCCGAGGTGTGAGACAAGAAAATTGTAATACATTTTGTATAGATGCTCTCTGTTTTCAAGTGAAATTATCATTTTAAATATCTATCTACTCAATTTTTTTCGTCATTTCGACAATAGAATTTCTAACCAGTGCAAACCGGTTTCGATCGAGCAGACGCAACACAAAATCGTATCAACGGATTTGTCTATTCATTTTTACATTTTTACAAATTAAATTTAATTTCAAAACATTGAAAAATGCAAACTTTTTAAATTTAAAATATTTTCATTCTGTGAACTTTAACGATTCAGTCTTATAAGTTCGTGTCTAATCTCAAATCTTATTGTTCGTTTTTGATTTATATGATGCTCTTCTATTTAAATTTCAATCTTTTCTACATCCAGTTTCTGTAGAATATTCACTGAACAATATTCTACATTTGTATTGTAGAATATATAGAAAAAAAAATAAGAATATGCATAGAATAAAAAAAAACAAATTACCGTGAAATGAATAAAAATGAAAAACACCTTCACCCAATTTGTGTCGGTCAAAAACGATTTTTTTACAACCGAAATACGAAAATAGCGCTACCTTTTGTAAAGAGTACAGTCAAATTGTTTACTATCGAATAATAACAAAATTGAACCCATGATCATAATTATATAAATTGTTTTTTATCAATAGCACCTTAAGAGGACAACCAAACGAAAATCCTATCCTGTTTATCACAAAAAATGATTGAGCCTCCAAAATATAATTTTGTGTTGCCAGTTAGCCCGAATTCTTGTATAAAACCAAATATTTTGCACAAATAAGAGATGATGTTCCTTTTTTTCATACTGTTATAGTTAATCACAATTAATATGCGTAACGAAGAATCAGAATCCATCTGTACAAAAAAGCTCATCTTCGACCAAATTTATTGAAAAAAAAAAAAATGATTAAATTTGAGCAAAAACAAGAAACAGAAGTTTATTAAAATAATTAAAACAAAACAAAAATTAAAATTGTTTTAGAAACAATAGCCATTTTTAGTTTTCATTTCAAAATGTCCAGCAGGCTGGACACTAAATTTTAATTAACTTGTTTTTTTTTAAATCTTAACGATTTTAATCTATTTCCTATTTCTCAATTTGTTTTTAATTTTATTCTAATTAAATATTTAACATTTATTATTAATATTATTTTGAAAAAATTTAAAATTAAAGAGAAAAAAAATCGCAAAAAATATAATAAAAAGAATTTAACAGAAAAAAAAATCAACAACACAAGAAATTTAAAATAATTTAATATTGTTTGATTTATTTCCCAAGAAATATAATCAATAAATTTAAAAAAATATGAATAGAATTATCATTTTTTTTGTTTTGTTAATTTATTGTATGTAATTTCAATTAATTATTTTAAGTTTAGTTTTTATTTGTAAATAAAGGTATTTTGCTTCTAATCTTTTTTTGTAAGTATGTTATATGTAATCGGAAATCAATTTAAATGTTTTATTTTTATTATAATTAATTAGTACGTCCGAATAATCTGAGCTCATTGTAAATATTAGTTTTGAAGATTGCAGAAAATAAAGAAAATCGAAACATATGTTTTATGCTGTTTTAAATAATGAACTGTTGTTCTTGGTTTTAAATCCTGAAGTAATAGTAACGTAAAGAATTTATTACGCACTAGTGTGTAATGATTAATGAAACAACCAATAGGCGTCGATGAAAATCGGCGAAACAAATGATCATTATTTTCTGGTTTTGGAGGAGAAATGAAGGAAAGCGTGGCGGATTGCGGATAAGTAGAAGAAAGCCCCAGTGTTGAATATATACAAACTCTGGCGTATCCGAAGAGTGCTTAAACAAGAAGCAAGACATACTATGAAGTCAAAAAGTTCAGAAAATTAACTTACATCCAATCTCAAAATGGTGAGCTTGGATTCTACTCACACATATGGTTTTTTTGCGTCGATGTGTGAAGTTCACCATTTTCTTTAAACACTAAATACGCAACTGCTCACATACAATATAACAATATAAGTAACATTGTTTATTGTGTTAAATATACTAAAAACTACAAATTGGTGACCCCGACATAATCATCTTTAACAACAACAACCAAAAAATCTGAACACTATATTTTTACTTAATTTCACTGTTGCGGCAGTTTCTGGAAGAAACTCTTTAGCTTATTTTGCTCCTGTTGCTTTTCTTCTCTCTATTCCTATTAACATCTATTAGGTGTCTTATAATGTCAAAATGTCAGATTACAACATTTATGGAGCTGTTGAACAACTGCACCTTGGAACCAAACATGAGAAAAATTGCATATAGAAAATTGCACTCCATATAGAATTACCGCTCGCTGAATTGGTTTATCATACTCGAGAATCATTTCAGATACGTAAAGATGACACTCGACACTAAGCTTAACCAAATGCCACCTGAGCAAATAGCCTAAAAACTTGAGGTTTTCGATGTTAATTTCCAACTATGCTCGAGATTGTCCTTGATAGATTTCTCAAGATGGCAAAGTTTCAAATTAGAAAACTGATCCACAACATGACGCTTGGCGATAAAAAACCAAAAGAACTAGTCTGATTTATCCAATCTGATATAATAAAATATGACATCTGACAAATAACTTTTTCGAGTAAGTCTTTACATGGCAATGGTTCTTCCGAGTGGCACAGACAAGCTTACAAATACAAACTTCGGCCACAGACCAAATTTCGCACTTAATCAAAGACAAAGGATCTTTATCCTTCAATATCGAAGTCCCGTTCTAAATTATCTGATCGCTGCTAAAAGCAGAGATTTCAATTTCAGGAAAAAACAAATCTCAAGTTAAAAGGCAGGCCTGTGCGAGAATTATTCAGGTCAACGTACAACTATGACTGACTCATGTCGAGAAGCAGTCGTATCACCAAAAATTAAACATATAACACATGAGTAAGTTATAGTTGACCTGAATAATTCTCGCCCATACGCCACAGACAAGCCTTTGAATCTTACATTCCTTAATACTAGCTCAGACCAGCTATTAGTGCTAAGCGTTTGTTTAGGTTAGTTATTGCTTTCGAAAAATTTCACTTTTTTTCTTAGTTACACTTTGTCGACAGACTGGGGCCGTACCTGCGGCTCCTTTTGTACTACGAAAGAATGATTTTAGCGCCAAAACAAGTTCATCAGTAGGATGAAACTAACATGGGTCAGTCTGTCGACAGTGTAACTAAGAAAAAAAGTGAAAATTTTCGAAAGCAATAGCTAACCTAAACAAACGCTTAGCACCAATATATTCAGCGTAAGCAAATGAGGTTTTCTCATAGGCTTCCCGCTTGGTACACAGAGGGGAAATCTTTCTAGTTCGCTGAGTTGCACTCGATTTCATTCCTCCCGTCAAACATGTAACGCATCAAGATCACAAAAGTCAACCGACTTTTTTCAGTTTTCCAAGGTTAACTTCAGAAAAACTTAAAATTTAAACACGCGTTTGGTTTTAGATTGTATCTACTTGGTTTTAGACTGTATCTACTACTACTACTATTCGACTTTATCACCCTCCTAATAGCTCGTAATCATGTCCTATCTACCTTGCCAAAACGTTTGTTAAATGGTTAGCAAGCTAGAGGACTCGAGTTCGACTCCCATCTAGGTCAAAGTATTTTTAAGCGAAAAATTAATAAGCATCAACACACCGGTTTCCCAATTAACTGATACAGTTAGCCAATATCCCTGATAAATTGAAAAAACAATTTGGGATCAGCCCTATAACTTATTGATTAAATTAAGTGTGGCGTTCGTTCACCACAATACTCACCATAGTGCCATCGAAGATCAGACGAATAAAACAAAGAAAGATTATGATGTATTATTTAGATGTATATTTTAAAACGCATTATTGAATTTTGTAGTATTCGTTTGTTCATTTTATTTTGACCTTTCGCTTCGAAAGTTGTAGAGAGAAGAAGGAACGTGGTTAATATATAAAAAAAATTATGCTTAGTGCTACAGAATTTCGGTCGATAACACAGTTTATTACGGTGAGTTCATACGTCACAAAACTCCCCCCATGGAGTGGAGGGAGGAAGGAGTAAAGGAGAAATTTTATTGGAGAAAAAAAGTACAAAATTTACTGTCGCGACTCGCGGCTAATGACTAGTTTAACCGGCTTTAATCTATGGTGTTTGCTAGAGATAAATGGGCTCGCTTGTTTCATTACACGGATAACGTTGCGTTCGACCTATTAATTTAGGTCATTTGAAGTTGTAAGCCGTGGTGACTTACCGAAAGAATATTGTGCCTGTGCATGCCCATACGCGAGTGATGAGGGTGGCTGTTGTCACGGTTTGTAAGCCGTAACGCCTAGCACCGCCTACGTGACGGTGAATACATATAGTGCGACTGCGAAGATTAAGTTCGTAAAAAATACCAAAGAAATTAAGTTCGTGTGTTCAAAAGCGAGTTTCACAATTAGAATCATTAAGCTCACCCCTATAATGTCAATAGTGCAGTTTATTACGGTGAAACTAGACTATAAAATTGAATGAAACGAAAATTAATGCAGGTAAAGGACACATTGACAACTTCTCTATGGAACATATCTGTCACAAAAAATGAAGTGCGTAATCTTTACACGCTGTTCTATTTAAGTAAAACTTCTTTGGCCACTGCAGCAGGTATTACTAAAAATATTAAATATAAAATAAAATAGATATGTCATATTGAAATTTAGAATTTCTTTCTAATATTCTTGATAATATAATTTACAAATTATAACAATGTGTAATAAAAAGCCATATTTACATGTTTTACAAAGTCTTACAACGTATTACAAATTAAATTTCACCATGAATACACGTCCATTTAATTTAACAATTGGTACAACAATTGATGCATTTTTCACTAAATTTAGCATTTGTCATAAACCTTTAATTTCATATTTCAATTATGCTAATAATTGAATTGAGTTTGTAATACATTATGTAAATATTGCTTTTTATTACACATGCTGTAAATTATATTATCAAGAAATGCAACTCTAAATTGCAAGATGACATATTTATTTTATATTTCATCTTTTTATTAATACCTGCCACAGTAGCCAAAGAAATTTATTTCAACCGCGTGCAAAGATTACACGCACTCATTTTTCTATTTAACAAAACAAATTTAATCAACACAAATATTTTTTTCCCGCACGGGGAAGCCCGGGATGCAAACTCTAAACACCACGACCACCGTGACCAACATTACCACTTTGACCACCATGACCGCCATGACCACCATGACCACCGTAACCACCATGACCACCGTAACCACCATGACCACCGTGACCACTATAACCTCTATGACCACTATGACCACCATGACCACCGTGACCACCATAACCACCATGAACACCATGACCACCGTGACCACTATTACCACCATGACCACCATAACTACTATGACCACCATGATCACCTTGACCATCATGACCGCCATGACTAACATGACCATCATGACCACCGTGAACACCATGACCACCGTGAACACCATGACCACCGCCACCACCATGACCACTATGACCACCATGACCACCTTGACCACCATGACCACCGTGACCACCATGACCGCCATGACTAACATGACTATCATGGCCACCGTGAACACCATGACCACCGTGACCACCATGACCACCATGAACACCGTGATCACCATTATCACTATGACCACCATGGCCACCATGACCACTATTACCACCATGACTACCATGACCACAATGACCACCATGGCCACCATGACCACCATGACCACCTTCTACAATCGACACATCCAACTCATATAACATTTAGTACGAGACTGAAAAAGTGAATAAAAAATATAATAACAAATGAACAATTACATTTATATGTGTGTCATATTCGAATTGTATCGTATATTTTCCGAATATTATATTCGTTTTTTTAATTTGGTTACTTCCGTTGCAAAATTCTCATAACGCGCCTAAAGAAGTTTTACTTCAAAAAAGTAACGTCAAAACTCAAAACCTTTTATCATCAAACCTTATCAAACCTCAAGAGCTTCTTATAAAGATTTCTCCACATGATGTAAAAGAGCGGCAAATAATTGGTGCCAATTCTCCAAACGGGAACAAGGGGTAGACGATTTTCAATCTCAATTTACTAAATCTAAGGCACATGACTATATGCACCAGCATTTCGAAATAAAACATTATGGTTTTTGTCCTAAAATAACCGAAACTCTGGTCGACTAACTGATTTACTAAATATTCCGTAAAAAATATATTTGATAAAATTAAAAAAATTTAACAAAATTGAGAATTCCAACACATACTGACTGATTCCCGAAAAGTAGGGTTACCATATCCAGGTCGATCAAAAAGAGTATTTTACCAAAAACTGCAATTTAATTAAGAGTACAAAAGAGTACATTTTAAAAACAACCAATTTTTTTTACAAAAAAATAGTACCCAAATCAAAAATAAAAGTAAATTATTTTAGTTTATAGTGTAAATTAAATTACACTACGTAATTAATGTAATTCTTTCTCAAATACATACATAGTATACAACAAAATAAAATAATACGAAGTAATAAAACATATAAATAATTTTGGAACTTCAGGTGCTTTCATTCGGCTAATTCATTTTTCATAAACAATATATAAATAATTAAAAATATAATAATCGAGAATAGTAGATTCTTGTATGAGCTAGAATGAAGGCAATTCTTCACGAGGATGAAGTTCATCCGAGTGAAGAATTGCCTTCATCCTAAGCGAATACAAGATACTATTTTATCCACGACTACAAATATTTCAAATAATTTCATTCAAGTTTTCCTGTAAAAGTTTATATCGCCATATTGAAATAAATCTATGAAATATAAAACAAAACAAAACATGTTTGTTTATTTTATATGTATTGTTCTTGTTTTATCTGTTTATATTACTATACCAACAAATCAAGTTTTTAATTTGTTAGGGGAATTTTGAATAAATAAAATGGAATGAAATAAATAAAAAAGAATTTGATATATAGAAAGGAATGAATACAATTAGAATGAAAGATATACGCATGGAAAGTATATATTCTTTAGTAGTCGTGGATAAATATTATTCTTATTCTTATATTATTATTATTATAATGTGAAGTTGTTATAAGTTGTAGTAGTTCAGAAAATGAAAAATGTAATAGTTTTATGGTAGTTTGATGTGTTAATTGTAGGAAGGCATCTAGGTTTGAGTACATCTACTACAAATTTTATGAATTTATTTTAAAGTTATACATGTTTGTTTAATTATGAAAAAGAGTACTTTTGATGTAATTACGAGAAAAGAGAGAGTACAGATATTTTAGGCACCAAAAGAGTACATGTACTCTTAAAAGAGTACGGTTGGTAACCCTACCGAAAAGATAAATGTATACCTAAATTAAAAGAAATTAAACAAAATTATTTTCACATTATACCTAATATTAAGGTTTTTAAAAAGAAATCTTGTTCAAAAACTGTTTTGCTCATTGCTGTCAAAAAATCATTCAAATACAGTTAGCCACCAAATAAATGAAAAAAATGAAACAACCTAACCTTAAATGTTTGACTTGACTGTCAATTTGTAAAACGATTGATCTGACAGAACATAAACACATGTTCAGCTTCTTCTATATTATTTAAAAAATTAATTAAAGTTAAATAAAACATTATGGGAATTCGTGAAAAACTATTAATGAAGAAAATAAAAAAACGTGAAAAAGTTAAAAAACATTTAGCTCAGTTAAAACAAGTCAAAGAATTGGAAAATGGTAAGAAACAAACTGAACTATTGAGTTTCATGTACATCATGTTTGAATTATTTCTAATAATTTTAGATGTTTCGGATGAAGAACAAATTCCTGTAACTTCCATTGCAAAAAAACGGAAAAATGAAAATGTCGATACTCCAAAGAAAAAAAGTAAGCTCAATAAATTTTGTATGTGAAATATGTATGTCGAATTCTAGTCTGGTTAGGAATTCAGCTCTCGTTTTTTCGTTGAATAAATAAAATAATATGTATATGATGTTATCTAAGGCGAATTTGAAATGATTCCTTAATAATTTGAATAGAATCATTAGTTCTTTCATCTGTTAAAGTTGAGTCGATTATGAAATCAAATAATTTTTCTGATATATGTTTTAATTAAATTCTTTATAAAAGTTAATCTGTTTTGAGTAAATAAATATATTTCGAATTTTAGAAAAAAAGAAACATCTCGTTCAAATTAAAAAACCAGAAAGTGATTCAGACGAACAGGACGAAGACACAGAAGAAGAAAACATCCAAGACAACGACAAAAGTGATAGTGATGAGGAAGAACCAGAGGAATTAGAACCCAAAATCCAGAAAAAGAAGAAAACAAAAATTGTAGAGGAAACAAACGAAATTCAAAATGGTGATAATGTAACAGGTTCCACATCACAACTTGAACAAATTCTGGGTGATCGTAGTTTTGAGTCGTTGAAAGAAACAGTTTCCGAAGCAACACTTAAAAGTGTTTCTGAGATGGGATTTACAACAATGACTGAAATTCAGGCAAAATCAATTCCACCCCTTCTCGAAGGACGTGATCTCGTTGGTTCGGCTAAAACGGGTTCCGGCAAAACGCTTGCATTTTTAATTCCAGCAATTGAGCTTATATATAAACTAAAATTTATGCCACGCAATGGTACTGGGGTTATTATTATATCACCAACTCGAGAATTATCAATGCAAACCTTTGGAGTTTTAAAAGAATTAATGTCACATCATAATCATACATACGGATTAGTGATGGGAGGGGCGAATAGACAAATTGAAGCTGAAAAATTAGGAAGAGGTGTAAATATTGTTGTAGCAACACCTGGTAGATTATTGGATCATTTACAGAACACACCAGATTTTTTGTATAAGAATTTACAATGTTTGATAATCGATGAAGTTGATCGGATTTTAGAAATTGGTTTTGAAGAAGAATTAAAACAAATTGTTAATTTATTGCCAAGTAAGAACAGTTTTTTATTTTTTTTTGTTCAATCTTACGGATATTCACAAATATTGTTTTTTAGAACGCAGACAAACAATGTTATTCTCAGCAACGCAAACTGAAAAAACTGAAGCTCTTTCAAAATTAGCTCTTAAAAGAGAACCAATCTATGTTGGTGTCGATGATAATAAAGAAACGGCAACGGTTACTGGTTTGGAACAAGGTTATATTGTTGTACCGTCAGAAAAACGATTAATGATTTTGTTTACATTTTTAAAGAAAAATCGAAAGAAGAAGGTAATGGTTTTCTTTTCGTCTTGTATGTCTGTGAAATATCATCATGAACTTTTTAATTATATTGATTTGCCAGTTACATCAATTCATGTATGGATTAAACTATATTTTATGAAAACTTTATCTAATTCGATTATTTTTTTTAGGGAAAACAAAAACAAACAAAACGTACAACAACATTTTTCCAGTTTTGTAATGCTGAGACTGGAATATTATTATGTACGGACGTAGCAGCTAGAGGGTTAGATATTCCAGCGGTTGATTGGATTGTTCAATATGATCCACCAGATGACCCTAAAGAATATATACATCGTGTCGGTCGTACTGCTCGTGGTGAAGGAAGCTCAGGACATGCACTTTTAATATTAAGACCAGAAGAAGTTGGATTTTTACGATATTTAAAACAATCAAAAGTTCCATTAAATGAATTTGAATTTTCTTGGAAAAAAATTTCTGATATTCAAATGCAGTTGGAGAAATTGGTATCGAAAAATTATTTCTTAAATCAATCGGGTAAAGAAGCATTTAAAGCTTACGTACGAGCATATGATTCACATCAACTGAAAAATATCTTTGATATTGGAACATTGGATATGGAGAAAGTAGCAAATAGTTTTGGATTTAGAGTTCCACCATTCGTTGATATGAGTAAGTTTAAAGTAGTTTTAATATTTAATTTTGTTTAATAATTTATTTTTATTATTATAGAAATCAATTTTATGTCACGAAATCGTCCTGAAAAACGTATTGGTGGAGGTGGTTTTGGTTACTTTAAAAATATGAATAAAGATGATAAAAAAACCAAAATATATCGACGAGTTGAAGGAAAAGAAAAAGAAAAAATTCTGAACAAAAAATAAAAGGGTTTGTTATTTTTTATTTTTAATGTTTATATAAAATAAAATATATAATAATAAAACAAATGTATTTTAATATTTTTGGTAAAATCTTAAATCTCTTGCTTCCATATAATGTCTCCTCTCTCTCTGGGGTTTACATCCCATGGAGGGATTTTACCGTCGACATCCTATATCACGAAGGTATTGTATGATGTCATCACGCCAGCGTTGTCTAGATCTATATAATGTTCACCGACAAAAATAATCATAATTATGTTTTTGTAGTGTTTATTTTTCACATTTGCGACAGCAACGCTCACATCCCAGATAACAATTTTTGGTTTGCATCTTTGGTTAAAGATTTTCTTCAACGTGAACGACTCTAGGGACACCTATACTTGAATTGAAATTTTGAAATGGTTCGTTTAACGTTATGAAAATTTCAGTTTGCTATATTAAAACGTTTTATCATATAGTTTTTTTAACTGTTTGCTTTTGGACTGTAATAAAATAACAAAAAGTCAGGAATTAATATAAGATTTTATAATATGTATAATAATAATTTAATTATAAAATATGAAGGGGCTGAATTCTGTTTTTTAAATAGTTTTCAGCCCAAGGCTTTTATGTGGACATTGTTTTTAGTTTTGGGCAGCGATGTATATTAACTATTATATTATTATTATCTTTGCAAAAGTACATCTGTACTTTGTACCAATATTTTATCTCTGTTTAGAAATTTATTACAAAACTAACACGAAACATAAATACGTTACCGGAAAAATATAACATCATAAATTAACAACATTTTGTGAAAAGATGATACAATCAGCAAAATTCTCAAAAATCTCTACGTGTAGCTTTCAGCAATTATAACTTTTCAAAAAAAACGAAATTTTATTCACCAATACCTAAGAATTTCTTATAGTATAGAAAACTTGCCAAAACACTTTTGCGTTTAGGTAAATGCTTCTTTTCTATAATTTCAACTAACGCAAGCTGTTATTTTCCAAACCAATCTCCTCCTTCAGTCATCAACACTTTTTAGAAAACCTCCATTTAGTCAATATGTTTCTTTTCAATAATTACAACTTTTGCGGAGAACATCATAGACACGATTCTGACACGATCTGATAGTTTCCAACCGAACTGTTCATATTGATCCAGAAAACTTTTCTATTTAGTGCAAATGTTTTCTTTTAATAATTACAACTTTTGTGAAAAACGACATTTAATATGAACCGACATGATATATTCCACTCCAACTTCTTCTATTGTTGCAGAAAACGTAGCAGAAAACCTATTCCTTGCTTGAGCGTAAATGCCTGTTTTTAATAAATACAACTAATAAGAAAAAACGACATTTAATATGAACAATCTGATATTTTCCAACTCAACTGTTCCAAATAGTCCATTTAGTGTAAATGCTTCTTTTTAATAATTATGTTTATTTGTTTTGGAAAAAAGACATTTAGTTTGTAACAAGCTAGCATTTTCCAGCACTACCTATTAGTCATCATTGAACGATGGAGTGGACTCAATCACAAAACTGCTCACAATACTTTTCCGTTTAGTGTAAATACTTCTAGTTATTAATTACAATTTTTGTAAAAAAATGACATTTAATCTGTAACAACCTGATATTCTCTATTCTCCAACTGTTCCTGTTATTCAAAGGTGGTGAAACCAGGAATCACATTAAAAATTACTCCAAAAGCATCTCATCTCGCTAATAATTAAAAATTTTGTTTAAAAATGACATTTAATCTGCAACAACATGTCATTTTCCAACCATATTTCGGGATAGAACCATATTTCATATCCAACTGCTTGTTCAATTACATTTCATCTCATACAAATAATTAATTTTATTTGTCAAATATGTTTCCTATTTTATGTCAAAAAAATTGGGTAAAAATTGGTTTATTGTCAAAAAAATTGGGTAAAAACATGTATGAAAATCATTCTTTTGATCACTTGACGATTTTTTTGACACACTTATATCAGTTTTGTGGATTTATAATATTGTTTTAATTTCTGATCCTCGGGCTTAAAAGGCCCGCGTACTCCAGTTCATTGACATATGAGTTAACGTGAGATATTACATACCATTGGCAACTGTGATTGGCAACTGTAATTTCCAGTACACAGCGTCCACAATAATAGACAAAATAATAGACAACACTTAAAACTTTATTTACAAAAACTAATAAAAAATAACTTCTATTTACACGATTTTAAATGCACGGTACGACGTTTCGTTTATAATTAATTCCATTTAACATTCCATTTAAACTGTAACTATCGCAATTTTAATTATAACTTTATACCATCGCAGGTCTAAAATAAAACTAATTAATACAATACAATACAATTCTGGACAATTTCTCGACTATTCGAGGTTACTTTTGATTATTCAAGCTCAATCTAAGAATATTCGATAACATTATTTTTTACATAATATGTTGATTTGATTCATAAAATCATTCAATTTTATTTCATGTTGACCCCGATTCTAAGAAACAAATTGAACTTGATTTTATTTTTGAAATATTGTATATCGAAAATAGGGGTTTTGTATTTCAATGAGTTTATATAGAATCGTAACAATATATACATAACGTAAGAGTTGACTTGTTTAGTGGACCGACATTTGAGTGCTTGTTTTGGCTAAACATATACGGAAAGGGATTGATAATGTATCTTTTTATTCGGGATGGTCTGGGTTCTTCTACTGCTCTTGTCTGAGTTATCTATTTGCTTGGTCGTGATTTTACTAAAGTTGAGGATATTCTGCGAGACCACTTCACTAGGTTTGACAACATAGTCATTATGGGTGACTTCAATACGGATGTGCTTGTAACTAGAAAAGTGCCAAGTTGTAAAGACATTGGTATAGTAGGTGATGCTTGAATTTCAGTTATAATGATTTGCTAACCCACTTTGTTCCTCATTCCGATTGGGAATCTTTAATTGTTTTATTTCTTGTATAAGTGATACACGCCTAGAACAGGGCAGTAGTCAGTTCTGTTGTCCCGGTTTTTTCCAGGAATCATGTCTTAATCTTCATCTCCATTGAGCTTCTGCGATTTATTTCCACTTGAAGCTATCTCGCTCGCAATATTGGTAACATCGTTCAGGATATTCTGTTGGCCGATTTGAGTTAAACTGACTTACCTACTTTTTATTCGACTGCTTGTGGTGATACTCAAGTTTCATGTCTAAATAGTGTCATCATATCTTTGGATGAGATACATGCCCCCCTAAAAGACACACCAGAAGCAACCTCAGGTTTCCTCCCGAAGTACGGTATGCCTAAAATCTAGGTGATTCAGTCTTCAAAACGTACTGTCATTTCAGATCTGAGCCTCCAGGGCTCCATTCTGGGTCTCCTGTTTTTCCCTATGTTTATCAATGATCTCTCCATTCAATCAATTACTCTCTGTGTTGTTCACTGATGATATGGCTTTACAGGAGGGATAATGTTTCTAATTTTGTTATCAAAGGAGTCAGGTCATCCTTTAAACCATTTGTCAATATGTGTCTTCTAATTTTTTTCTTTAAGACTATTAAAAGCTAGTGACCACTTGTTGAAGTTCTTTTCTTTTGGCCCATTATGCAGGAAGAAATATTTGCTCTTTCCTATAGTGGCCTTAGGTGCCTGCAGAAGCTCCTGTTGCGATCGTAGTTACTAGACTCTATAGTAAATCTCTTTCGATTGATCTCAAAAGGTTTAGTTAATCGGTGTCCTTTTTTAAAAATAGCGTAGCCACTTTGTTTATTGCGTTTTGTGGTGATCTCGATAGTGCTATGGCTTGTTTTTGGTGTCAGCTGGTCATATGTTCACTTGTTGTACGTCCTTTGGAACCTACTGTGCTGGGAGAGTTGACGATGATCTGATCCCACCACTGAAGCTTTAAAGATTACATTATGGTAAAAGTAAACGTAAACGTTATGGCTGGCCCAGGCCAAAATTAGCGTAAAATGGGTTGGGCGCCACCGTAGCGATCTTAATTTTGTTGGTCTGTCAATTATCTAATATTAATTTTAATTTGTTTTATTCGGATGCAACAGTACCGACACTTTTATTTTTCATGTAATGTAAAGACATCGTTTATAGGCTTTGAGTTATTCATTCAACTAACTTTGTTTTAAATTCGATAACATTACTGCTCCCTACTTATTTGGCAAATCAAATCGGTAGATCTCAAACGCTTTTCATAGGCCACCGTTTAAAGTTTAAGCCAACAAAATAAAAAAATTGAAATTGTTCGAGTACTTTTCTCGATTTCGTTGTACGAACACCTAGCAGGTCGGCAGATACACACATATTTTTTTAGACTAGTGACTTATTCTTCATGATCTACACATAGATATGCCCAAAAATTTTGGGTAAGATTTTGAAAATTTTATCATGAATCTAAACTAAAAGCTTTAAATTTGTTACAATTCTGATGGTATTAGATTGGAACCATATAGTCAAAGAAGTATTATCCAAATATCAAAACCAGTTTGCGAAATAAAACAGCAAAAATAATCTAAACCAAAAATCGAAGATAAAATTTATAAACACAAATATTAAAACACACTTACTATTAGGTGATCAAGCCTAAACGCGCTTCCTCTCACCGAATCAAATCAAAAACATTTTTAAAAAAGTTTCTTAAATCAATCTTGCAGTGTTCAAAATTTTCACGATCCGCCGGCCTACCGAATGACAGACAAAGAGGAAAAGAACGAACATCAATTTTGACAGTGGATGTAATTATAATTAGTGTTCCCAATTTCTTCACACTCACTTTTAAGTCGATTTAAAGCTGAAAATAAACGAAGTGGAAACCATTTTAAAAAGTACGAAAAAAGAAAGGACATTCTCATAAAAGCATTGAAATCAGTGGACCGACTGAAATCAGTGTAAAGCGAGTTTGGCGCCACAGTAGCGATCTCAATTTTGTTGGCCTGGTCAATTTTTTATTATCAATTTCAATTTGTTTTATTCGGATGCAACAGTATTGAAACCTTTATTTCATGTAATGTAAACACATCTTTTAAAGATTACTTTTTCTTATGGAAATGGTATATACTAAAATGTTTAAATTGGTATATCCCAAAAGCGTTTCAAGTCACCGTTTTAGACCGAACAAACAAAAACAAATTTGTAACTGTCCTAGAAGTTTTCACGATTTCGTTGTGGGATTCCCTAGCAGGCCGGGAGATAGCCACACATTTTTTGAAGTGAAAACTTCTTTAGGTGCGTTGTGCGATTTTGTATGGGGAAAAATTTATGTATTCGAGTTATCATCGTGCTAAATAAATATATTAAATATAAACTACCTCTATACGATCGTACCGTTTCAAATTGCAATATGGATATCGCGGTCGACTTAGTATAGGTCGATAGTTCAATTCCTGGAGTGGTACATTCTTTAATTGGTTTTTTCTTAAATTTTTTATTAAAACCATTAAAATTATTATTTTTTATTCATTTTCAAATTCAAATTTTTTTTACGAATGTTAAATTGATCGATAATGCAGTTTCTTAAAGTTATTGCTAATGTCTTTCTCCGTTTCGTTCAAATTATTATCATTTCGATATTAACAAGAAAATTATTTAGTTTTTTAGCAAGCAGTGCTAAAAATAATAAAATATTAGTTTTCCCATCATTATTTTGCATAATTTTATTCCCGAGAAACAAAATAAGGAAAATAAAAACTACTATTTGAGTATGTATTTCTCATTCAATATCAATTGTCATCTTCATCACAAAAAATTGATTTAAACACAGTTAAAGGCTGCGGAAAATTTGCGGTATTTAAATTTATATTGATAGTGTAGTTTTTTAAAGTTATTACTATAGTCTTTTAGTACAGTGTGACCTCAATACGAAGTAAAATTTAGAATGCATTCAAGGGATTTTTACGACATCTCAATATTTTCATCAGTTTTTACAAGAAATGTTTTGTGACTATTCTATTTTTTTATACTTCTGTTTTCTTTTTTCCTTTTTTTATATTTTTTGTTGGTGATTGTTGTACTATTTTTAAGATTTTGTATGGGAAAAAATTTATATATTCGAGTCATCGTCATGCTAAATAAATATTAAAAATAAAATAAATATTAAAAGAGAGTGAGATAAATTGTAATCATTTATTATTTTCTTATTTCTTATTCTCATTTTCTTGATTTATAATTTGTTTTTTTTTATTGAATTTGATTTTTTTTCGGTTTAAGTTGGTAAGTAAAGATTTTGTTGTATTTTTAAGTAAAATAAAAAAAATGTGTTTGTCATATTTGATTTGTGTATTTTGTAATGGGCATCACCCTTATGACAAATGCTCGGTAACTTTATTCCTCGTAGATAGTAATTTACTATCCACAATATTCGAAAATATGTTTAACCGTCTTTTCAAACACTTTTCATCACACCCTTTTACAATTTTATTTCTTTTTCTAATCTAATAACATTTGTCATTTAAAACCTTTATGTCTGTTCCTAGCTAACAAAACTAGCTCTTATTTCGTTTAGATTCCACGAAACCAAAACAAAATTGCATTAACATCTTTTTATCGTGAGAACTATTTCTGCAACGTACTTTTTTAAATAGTTTTTTTGGTTTTTATCTAGTTAGTTGGTGGTTGGCAGTTGAAGAAATTAGTTTTTTTAGCAGTGAGTTGGTTGTTGTTTGTTTTTGGAGTGGTACCAAGGAGTACAAATGGAGTTCGTGGTTGAGAGTTGAACGGACAGTCAGTTTTGGGGATATGGGGTTCAGTGGAACCATTAGTTTATTTTTTTTTGGACGAAGAGTTATTTTGTGTTTGTTTAATTTTGTTGATTAGTAATTATGTAGTGATTTCATGAAATACAAAAACCACCTAATTTGGAGTTGGTTCATTCAATAAATTTATGCATTTATATAACAATGAAAAGAAATTGTCTATAAAAATTGATTATAGTTATTTTTTTTATAACAAAAAAGTTTTTAATATGGAAAATTGTAAACAGAAAAATGACCGAATAAAGAAAATTAATGTAATGTGAAACAAAAAGAATGAATTAATTAAAAAATTGCGTTTCAATCTGTGAGAAGTGTTTATTCGGAAAAATTAAGTTACATCAACAAAATATAGTGAAGACAAGGCAAACAAGTCTTGGGGTGGTTTTCCAAACAAAATTTGTGTGGTGATTTGGATGAGTATACAGGAATTTAATTGAATATTGTAACCAAAATATAAGTTGGGAGCTGCTGCGGAGAAAGACACAAGGATCACCAGGGATAATACAACTCAATTTTAAAGTGAAAGGTTGGTTAAATTTTAATGTATATTTTGGCTTTGTGTTTTAATTTTTGTGTTAAAATGATCTGTTAATTGGTACGAATAGGGAGAGTTGTGGCATGTCGGACATCTCGTTCAGACGCCTAGGTGATGTTTGAGGCACGCGTGATGTTTTATTTTTGTTTTTAAATTTCTTGTTAGTGAGGTTGGTCTAGAACCTTCGCTCTACGAGCTAGCGGCAGGGTTTTCGGCGTGCAAGACCACCTGGTAGACCTGCACGGTCTACCAGAATAACCCTACCATAACAATTTTTACGCTTTTTAATAAAGAAAACGCAGTTGGTAGTACGAATAACCTAAGTATCGTTGAAATTAATGATAATATATTATAAATAATTTTACTCCCGTTCTCGTGATTCATAGGTTTTTTATTGAATTTAATGTTTTTCTCAGTTAATAACAGTGTGGAGATTTTGTTGTATTTAAAATATAAAAACACAGCTATTTCACATTTTTAAGTTTTCACTTCTGTCGACAGACCTCAAGACTACCTTCTTTTTTTTGGTTTTAGTTGATTTTGTTAATTTTTAGCATTTAACATTTAAGTTAACATTTTGAAAATTTTATAATGAATCTAAAACTTAGATCTTCAAAACTGCAGGCCAAAGGTAGACAGACAAACAAACAATTTGTTGCTTATTAAATAAAACTCGTTATGACCCAGAACATCGACCATCGATCTCAACTGTCACAAATATTTTAATGAAGTAAAATTTACATAATCGTAATCGCAATATTTAACTCGTGAAAATAAAATCGCGTATATAATAGAAAAGTGATATTAAAGTGTAAATAAAGTTTAAAGTGTTATTAAATAGAAATATTTTGTGCATTAGGCCCGCTATACACTTGAGCTAAACTATGTGAACTATGCGAACTATGTTTTTTGTATACAACGTAATTATACAAAAAAACATTACGGGAACAAAATATTTAAAAAAATCAGTGTTGTGAAACGAAATAAATTTAATTTCGTTTCAGTTTTCGTTATTCTGCAAATTAAAATTACGGTTTTCGTTTCAGTTATTGTTTCGACCAGCTAATTCGGTTACGTTTTTCGTTACGTTTTCGTTACGTTTCGGTTACAGTTACGATTGCGTTATACATCACTCTTGAATAAATAAAAGTAATAATTAGGAAATGAAGTACATAGAAACTAGCTATTTACATACTTCACAAAACTACTATAAGATTGGACTAATCAGAATCGCATGGAGGAATCAGATTTTAATGATTAATAATTTTTTTAAATTTTTGATCTACGCATGTGACAGTCCCGTGTAATCCAGTGCCCCTGCTATTGGCATACGAGTTCACGTGACATATATCACATACTACTGGCAAAATCAGTGAGATATCACTACCCAAGGTGATACATTAGGGGTGCTAGCCTTCATTTAATTCCTTAATTCTAATATCTTCATTTATTCTATATCTAATCATTGAGGAAGAAAGTGTGTGACATGATCATGGAATATGCCACTAGGTGCATTATTGGCAACCCCATTTTAGTTTTGTTCTTGCAAATTTTTAAAACAAATTTGTTTTTTCAAATAAAATAAAATAAGAATTTTAGTTCCTATTATGAAATATTGGCCTATGTCACATTTTATATGTGATAGGATTTATTGTTTAGTTATCCATTCTTTAACAAAAAATATAAAAAAAAAACAAAAAATAAAAGATTTAAGTCCATCAGCACCGTAGAACGCATGTTGTTGTGGGACTTTTGTCTTACAAGGTTTGTATGTGTTGTTGTGACACATGTAATGTAGTAATGTCTACTGCACAGCACATTTTATCAAAAAAAAAGATAGCAAAACTATGTATATGTTACTATCAATAACTGCGTGTAAAATAACAAAAAGTGTAACAAAATAGTATATTACATACCAAGAGCATTAAATAGCATTTTACATGCGAGGAAAAATATTGCGCACGAGATCCGTAGCGGTTAGTGCAGTACCTTCACGAAAATTTTGTTATATACTTTTTCTACGAACTTTTTATACTTCAGAAACCTATATGCTTACTTGAAAAAATTTGCTACTAATTACAAAGCCGAGTATAGCCGAGCGATGAATTAGTAAGCGACGTATAGCCGAGTGTGTTAAAACACTAGTCTATACATTGTTAGGGTCGACGGTTCGAATCCAGTCAAGTCCAATATATGGATTTACTAAATTAGAATTACAGAACCGAGAAGTTTTGATATAATATATATCCTTCAAAGGACAGTAAATCCACTGGATATATCAATACTTAAAAAAAAATTAAATATACACAATTTACAAATTGTAGTAAGCTTTGCATTATTTTGCGTCAAAATGAATTCCAATATTTAAATTATATTTGATTTACGATTTAAAAATGTATAAAAAAGGATTTCTGACTTATTTTTTTTAAAAGCAGGCAAAATTTAATTTTTACCATAAATTCTAGTTCGTAAAAAGCATATTTTCCTAAAACTGTTACGTAATATGTATATGTATTACGTAACTCTTTTGATTCTCATAATCTAACACTAGTGTGATGTAATTGATAATTTACTATGATAGGAGTAGAAAAAGTAACTAAAAGTTTCATATTTAAATTTTAAGGATATAATTTTCTTTTCCCTTTTTGTTTTTGTTTTTATTTTTTAAATTTCAAGGTGAATAAAAATAAAATATCATAAATTTGTAACGTAATAACCTTAAAAAAAATAGCGTTTGTGTTACGTTTTTCGTTACGGTTAATATAAATTATATCGTTTGCGTTTTGGTTACGGTTACGAAATTTAAATGCCGGTTTTTCGTTTTTTCGTTACGTTACAATAACGTTTCACAACACTGAAAAAAATAAAATAAAAAAGGAAACATTACATTCATTACATTTTGTTTAAAAAATATTATTCGAGTTAAAACATTATTTTTTTAAAAACATAGTTCGCATAGTTTAGCTCCAGTGTATAGCGGACCTTATATTTGGAGTCTGTGTGCTCACTTGAATGACAGTAGAAAAATCTCTCACTAATAAAAAATTGTTTATTGTCGCTACCATGCGAATTGGTTTCCGTGTGTGAAGTTAGCTGCACGAACGATATCGAGCGTTTGCTATACATAAGTATGGACAAACTTTCTCCAATGCCGTACTTTTAAACAGCATGAAACACACAGCAAGGAAAGAGTGAGTGCTAGGGCAGTTATACTTTGTCTTTTCCATCTATATTTTGTTTATCAATCTAAAATTCGAGCTATAGTAGATAATAAGGCAAGAAGAAGAAATATAAATAGTTCTTTGAAATAAATGTTTTGAAAAACTATTCTGTCTTTATTCTTTTATTTAATTATGCATTACAAATTTTATTCAGATTTAGTTGAATTATGTTACCGAAACCACAGAATAAAAAATCTTCAATTAAATTATGTACATAAATTTAAATAGTTAAACACTTCATAGCTGTTGATAAGTTAATACTACATAAACTATATTCTGATGGTTTTAAAATTATGTTTTATGGAAATTTCAGATATAATTAGATTCGGTCACCAAGATTTAACAGATTTTATTATTAATGCCGATTCTCTTTAATGTTTACAGTATAAATGGTAAAATTGTTTGGTTGAAACGAAATGTAGTCCATAAATCATACCCGTTCCAAATAAGCACAATAAAATTATTATTTGCAATTCAATTGAAACTGAGTTATGTATTTATTTATACAATTATTTTTGAAGCGACTCGAAAACGAAGAACAGAAAAGATGGATTTTTTTTGTATTTAATTGCTTTCTTTTAGAAATCTTTAAGATGGTTGGATTAAGTATTTTAATTGAAGTTTGAAATCATACTGCTTTAATCCCAATGATGCTCAAAGATTATTAATTTAGTGTTTTCATATAAAGGTTCATACTCAAAATGTCAAGAGAATTTGGAACTGATTTACTAGTAGGCGTACGCAGTCAAGAAGCAGTAATGATATTCATTCCAATCAATGAGAGGATCTTTAACCTTTGTGTATGCGGTTTAAACAACATTTCTCTCATTGCCGTGTACGAGTATTTTATATACTCATTAGCAAATATCTATTATGAATTATACACAAAGTTTTCGTATCTTTTGAGAACTGATATGAAGTGTAATTCAAACTCCATAATTAAAATTCGAGCCACTGTCATATACCCATTAAACTTCTTTACACATAGCTTTTTTGTACTCAATTCATGGTCCTCAGCTACTGTAGATTCCGTTTAGGAATTGTCCTAGAACAGTTGTGTATTATTTCTCAGTATAATTTCTTATATTCGGTTTGTAATCGTTAATAGCTATAAAATTATCATAAAGTAGTGGTACAATGTCGTTGATGCATAGTCGCGCTATTTTCATATATAGTTCTACAATCATTTCATAATAATTCCTTTTCAATTTCTATTTAAAAATAGCATTCCATACTCTTTACTGGGTACAATAACTAACGATAAAACAAAAAAAAATATTTCCCAAGAAACTACCTTATCGATTCGTTATTGTTAAAAAAGAAACGGCGTTACCTTACTATAAATAGAAGTTGACAGCTAGCTTCTCGCTCTCTTACGTTTCTGATTTTTGTGTCATGTTGATTCTCATGAAGATCACCACGAAAAAAAATGGTTGAATTTCTTTTGAATTCACACCTAGTATATTTAAATTAAAGAGTGTAATTTTTTTATTAGAGTCATTAACGTAGTTTGATTAGCCCAATTGTGTCTTAGTTTCTAATTTCTAGTGTAATTTAAAGTAAATTATCATGTGTTGTGTCGTTAAAACAAACGTATAGTCTTAAATCATCCAATTGGAAGATTATCGTTGATGATTTGGATCGATGAGTTGTCATCCCTTAAACAAGAAAAAATTTTATATATGTTATTCAAGTAATGTGATTTAGTTCATAGCAGTAACAAAATTTCTAAATCCGGTTCTAAATTGTAAAGGCTCAGCTCTCCTGTTTTGCAATGAGCTCATTGCCCAACGTTTCTGCAATGAATATTTTATACACTACCATTGCACGACTATTGCAGAAATATTGCAGAGTTCTGCAATAGTCTAATTGCGGCTTAAGTCTTTTGATAGTAGTGTTCAATTAAAATTATAGTAAAGAAGAATTTAATCTTAAATGTAATTTTAGTGGTGCACGAATTCTATGATGAATAGACTCTAAGTCGATTGATAGTAGTGTTAAAATACCATTATATTAATTTAATACTTAAATATAACTTTAGTTATACCTGAATCCTATGATGAATAAAATCTAAGTAGTGTTTAAATAAAAATTACCGTAAGAGAAGAAATTCAAAACTTAAACTCAAATTTAAATATGCTTGATTTCAAGGCTGAATCATTATAAGTTTTATGGACATAAATTAATTGTAAATAAAAATTCCAACCGTAAATGCAGCTTTTGTGTATTTTTTTTGTTGCTGGGTGAGAATAATTGAACTGTATATCTATTGCTACCAGTGCTCAAATTAAACCGCTTTATTTTATTACCAATTCATAATCAATCATTCTATCCGGATTGTTGGTTACAATCGAAATAGAAATATACACGACTGGATTCAGCATTGTTACGTTATTACTTACTATTATTTGTTGGATCCGATCGAAATAATAAATTTACACGACTGGATTCAACATTGTTACGTTATTACTAACTATTATTTGTTGGATGCGATCGAATTATTAATCTACACGGCTGGATTCAACATTACTACGTTATTACCACGTATTACTTACTATAACTTGCTGGATGCGATCGAAATATTAATTTACACGACTGGATTCACCAATACTACGTTATTACCACGTATTACTTACTATAATTTGTTAGATGCGATCGAAATATTAATTTACACGACTGAATTCAACATTGCTACGTCATTACTTACTCTTATTTGTTTGATGCGATCGAATTATTAATCTACACGTCTGGACTCAACCTGGCTACGTCATTGCTAAATATTACTCAATCATACTTACCTGATGCAATACATGTACTCTTTGGTGCACGTCTGGATTCAGTCAACGTAATCTGTGGCAGATGATTCACTAATCCTCCGAAATAGGAGAAGTGGGATTCGATACCATCATGGGGGTGAGTACCGTCATATATATGTATTTATTTAGTAATGTGGGAGTGTGAGTGTATGAGCGGCGAGTGTGGGTGTGTGTGTGAGCGTATGAGGTGCGAGAGTGTGTGTGTGTGTGTGTGAGTGAATATGGGGTTGGATGTGGTGATCGCGGTTTGTTCAGATAGGGGGTCGCCAGAGTCTCAGTCTTTCACTTGCCTTTTCTCATCTCCGTTATTATCATGTTCCTCGCGTACTATTGGTTATTTGTGATGAAGTAGCAGGATTTCTTACTCGTTCCCATGGGCTGCAGCTGGTCTGGGGCAAAAAAATTAACCTCGCTAGGTGCGCAACCTGCTAAGTCACGTTGACTTCAACGAAGCAGCTCTCCATTACAGAACATCATTTAAAGAAAAAAAATATAAAAGTTGTCATGTTTTGCTACTTTGTATAACCTAAAACTAAACTTTTTTCTTCATTTTGTGAATAAAGTAAAATAAATTATATTTTTTTCTTAAAAAAGTGTTTTGTTCAAAATTATCGCGTTTCGTATGAAATACAAAAATCTTCATCATTCAACATATGGGTATGGACGCGGTGTGGACCTAGAGGATATAAAGCCCTCACAACTACTCCGGGATTTAACTGCCGAATCCCAGAAAACATTTTCTGAGGTAGGTCTTTGGGAGGAAAAACTCCCCCCTGCAGTTCGTCCTCCTATCGCTTTGGTCTATGAGGATCTTCAGAAGACTGCAGAGATAGCAGACAACGTCCTCAATGCCCTCAGGGGTTCGCAAAAACATGCGGTATCCAACCCTATCGCTTCTTCTTTTCCTTCTTCTTCCTCTTCCTCAAGTGAGATCATGTCACCTGAGGAAAAATTCCAGAAATTGGAGATACACCTTTTCAATGCCATTCAAAGGCAAAATATCTCCCAACCTTCTCATTAATACCAGAGTTGATTCAAACAGAACTGTTTGATAGTATCTGCTACTACCATCACACGTTCAAAGAAAACGACAGGAAATGCGACTCTGAGTGCAAACATTTTTCCAAGCACTCAAACACCTCTGTCGCAAATTCGTCAAAAACACGATTAGACTCTTCACATGTCACCGAATGTGAAGACATTCACTCTCAACTCTGTCTTCTGGTCCTAGATATCTCTTCGCGCAAGAACTTGCTCATCGATACAGGTGCCGAAGTTTCGGTTACTCCAGCAACTGTGGAGAAAAAACTCTCCCAGAAATCAGATTTCTTCCCTTACGCCGCTATCGCGACTAAAGTTAGCACTTCCGAACACAGACTCTTCACTTAAACATTGGTCTCAAACGAGTGTTCTGTCACACCTTTGTTATCGCAATGTTACCATTCCAATCCTAGGAGCTGGTTTTCTAAACAAATATGGCCTTTTAGTGGACATAAAAAACCGTCGTCTTGTCAATCTACTAACCTCCTTATTCACTTTAATTAATTTCTCTACTTCTCCAGCACCTTCCCTAACCTTGATTAACGATTCGGTCAATGTAGAAATTCTTGATTTGCTCAAAAGTTTCAAGGACTTAACGTCCAAAAACGATCTTGCTAAACCTGTGAAACATAACGTAACTCGCGTTATCGAGCCACATGGTCCTCCCATTTCAAGTAGATATCGTCGACTTGCTCCAGACAAATTGCCCATTGAAAAGGCAGAATTTGACCTTATGTTGTCCCAAGGTGTTTGCCGACCATCTACCAGTCCTTGGGCTTCTCCTCTCCATCTCCTTAGAAAGAAAAACGGCAAGTGATTACCGCTCTTTAAACAATATCACTATTCCTGACAAATATCCTGTTCCACACATTCTGGATTTTTTGCATCAACTACATGCAGGATGCAAATTTTTCTCCACAATCGACCTCGTCCGCGTATATCATTAAATTCTTATTGATGAGCGCGATATTTAAAAAATTGCAATTTCTACTCCGTTCGAACTCTTCGAATTCGTTCGAATGACTTTTGGACTGCGAAACGCTGCGCAATCCTTCTAACGGCTTATGCATTCCCTTCTTAGAGACCTAAATTTCTGTTTCATCTACATGGATAACCTTCTAATTGCTTCTGAAACCTTTGAGGAACACCTCAAACATCTTAGAACGGTTTTTGAGCGTCTTTCCAACTCTGGTCTCATTATCAACGTTGATAAATGCATCTTTGCTGATATCAACTTGACTTTCTTGGACATTCGATTGATTCAACCGGAATCAAACATTCTTCTGAACGTATCGATGCTATTACGCGATACGAACGTCCCGAAACAGTAATAATGATAAACTTCTACCGGCAATTCATTCCTCACGCTGGTGGCAACCAAAGCAGCCTCAACGATTTTCTTCAAAGTTCCAAAAAGAATGACGAACGTGTTGTGCTGGGCGTATACCATCAAATCATTTGCGATATCGTGTGTGTACGACATTGAATAACTGGTGTAATCTGACTGCGTATTTTCCTTAATCGATGAGATTTAGAGATGTCGGTAATTCAATGACTGAATGAACCGAACCACTGATATATATTGTATTAATCTTTTCAAGCGTTCGTCGTCGAGAACCGTCCCGGTAACTCAGAGGCACGTTTACACGAAACAGCCTGTACCAAAAGATATACCGTTAGACCCGTTTGACAATGTCAATTGAGGTCGTACGGGAAAATCAGATTGAAAAATATGGAGGGGCTGAAATCTCACAGTTCTGAGATATCAAGACTTCGGTCTGGGTTAAGGATTTTGATATAGTTTTCGGCAAAAAACTTTTATGAGGACATGGTTTTTAGTTTTGGGCAGCGATGTATATCAAATAAAAAAAATAATCAAATTTAATCCATTTACAAGCTGGTGTAATTGAATCTTTTTTAAGTTACCAAAAACATCTATGGATAATATTTAACCTGAATTAACATTTTTTTTCCATTTTTGATCAATGTAAATTTTTTATGTTATTTACTATTGACATTTACAATTTAACATTTATTTTGTTATGTGTCTATGGTCTGGAAATATAAGGACATTACAACACAAATTTTTGTCAATAATTTTTGATATTGTGTTCTTTTACATTCACGGAACGAGCGAATTTTATTCTTGACGAGCGAATTTTATTCGCACTTGTCTGAATTTTTTACGTTTAGTTTAGTTTGTAAGGACACAAGCACGTTTATATTTTATTATATAGTTTTATCTATCTTAATTTATGTTTAGAACGCTCACTAAATGTTTAGATTATTCACAAAAAAACAAATTAGGAGGAAAAAATAAAGAAGAAAAGTTATGAGATTATTATGATTTAAGACAAATATAAATTGCGTCCGTACAATGAAACGAATATAGAATGATATACTTATGAGCAATTTCACGAAGATTCAACATCGTTTTGACTTGACCCCTTTTAATTTTGATTATTTTTTGTTTATAGATAGTCTTTGATAAATAAAAAATACAAGTTCTCTTAGAATTTTTTTTTTCGACCAGGGGTCTTCACAGGGTGCCCCTCAATTTTTGCTATTTTGTGATGTGAGTGCATTTTGACGAGCGATTGTAGAAAAACTACTGAATCGATTTTCATAAATGATATGTCGTTGAATAGGTATTAGAACAAAGTTTTTAAAAATGTACACTGTTAATTTTTTGAAATAATTTTTAACGGTGTAACATAAGAAAAAAACGATGTAATTGAAAAAAAGATGGCATAGGCTTTTTTTTTTTTTTTTTTAAACTAAATTGAAGCTTATTTTATATCTAACAACTTGTGAAAGTTTAGGACTAGCGTCATTTTTTGTTTTAGAGATAAAATTCGTTGTGCATATGACTGTCGGGAATCAGTTTTTTTTGTTCTGAAGGAAAATTATAAAAATGGCGATTTTTAGATTCAGATTTTTTTTTATGTTAAATATCAAATATTTTATTATTAAATGAACTTTTTAAAAAGCAATTTCAGTCAAGTTCAGCAAAATTTTGCGACATTTTGACTCGACCCTTTTTAATTTGGTTTATTTTTAGTTTATAGATAGCCTTTGATAAATGAAAAATACGTCTTCAAGTAGAATTTTTTTAAATATAGACCAAAATAAACCAAATTAAAAAGGGTCGAGTCAAAATGTCGCAAAATTTTGCTGAGCTTGACTGAAATTGCTTTTTAAAAAGTTCATTTAATAATAAAATATTTGATATTTAACATAAAAAAAAAATCTGAATCTAAAAATCGCCATTTTTATAATTTTCCTTCAGAACAAAAAAAACTGATTCCCGACAGTCATATGCACAACGAATTTTCTCTCTAAAACAAAAAATGACGCTAGTCCCAAACTTTCACAATTTGTTAGATATAAAATAAGCTTCAATTTAGTTAAAAAAAAAAAAAAAAAAAAGGCTATGCCATCTTTTTTTCAATTACATCGTTTTTTTCTTATGTTACACCGTTAAAAATTATTTCAAAAAATTAACAGTGTACATTTTTAAAAAACTTTGGTCTAATACCCATTCAACGACATATCATTTATGAAAATCGATTCAGTAGTTTTTCTACAATCGCTCGTCAAAATGCACTCACATCACAAAACAACAAAAATTGAGGGGCACCCTGTGAAGACCCCTGGTCGAAAAAAAAAATTCTAAGAGAACTTGTATTTTTTATTTATCAAAGACTATCTATAAACAAAAAATAATCAAAATTAAAAGGGGTCAAGTCAAAACGATGTTGAATCTTCGTGAAATTGCTCTTATATAAGTATAAGATGACTTATACTTATAATTTGGAGCTTTTACTACAAGTGTTCGTTTGTTACACTTCAAAACGCTCCTACTTATTTCATTTCAATTACAAATTTAATTATTATCTGGCATTTATTTATTTAATTATTGTGTGATTATAAAAAATTTTCGTAAATTACTGTATATGATTTTTATTTGTTTTTGATTGAAATAAAGATTATTATTATTATTATTACTTTTACTTCTCGATGGGATATTTAAGAAAGGACGTAATCACAATTATTTGCAATCCATTCTAAGAATGACGTTACTCTGGTAAACGCTGTTGGGTAACCACGTGTACACCCTGCCCCACTTACAAATGAATCGATTCCAATTTGAATCAAAACATTATCAATAACAGCAACTAATGGTCCACCTGAATCACCATAACATGCTGAACGAAGTCCAGTCCCGGCAAGGCATATATGCGTTAAGGTAATGTAATTACCTCCAATACGAAGTCCGCATGATAAATTATCAATTATTGGATTTCAAGCTTTAAGTAAAACATCTGATATAACAGTTGATCTATCACTCACTTTTCCCCATCCTGTACTAAGTAGATTAATAAATAAATTAAGTATTTGTGCTAAGTTGATTAATAAATAAATTAAGTATTTGTACTAAGTTGATTAATAAATAAATTAAGTATTTGTGATCGAGATGGTAAGGCAATTAATTGTATTGCAGTTGTTAGTGTAACGGGTCCAATGTTGGGGATGACTCCAATATCGTTTATTAGAAGGTCAGGATTATAGAGTGTATGAATGGTTTTGCTGGTCGTGAAAATTTGTATCTGTTCAGGCTCATATTCCTTAATTCTATGTGCTCCTAATATCAATCGAATGCTTGATACCATATTCGTTAAAATAAATAAAATAACTAAGCAAATCATTTTGAATGAAAATATATTAATAAAACTCACATATCAAGACAATGAGCAGCAGTTAGAACAGTTTTCGGAGTAATAAGAGAACCACCACAGAAAGCAGTTCGGTCTGCTATTGTCAGATATAAACCAACTTGATACGGGCACGAATGTGGTACAACCTCTTCTCCATTAATAATTCGTGCGTTAAAACCTTTACCATCTCCTACTGGTCGTAATTTTGCTAAAGCTGGATGAGCTTCACGCCATTTTTCTATTTCATAAATCGAAAGAACTTCTTGACACACAACTGCCTCAATTAATGAAATAAAAAAAACTAAGAACCAAAAATTGAAGATCTTCATTATAGAAAGAAATTCGTATGACTTATGATCATGTGTGCAAATATTTGGGGTTTTATAGAAAAGAAAAAATAATTTTATTATTTAAATTTATTACCTCCGATGTGCTTAATTCACCGGTAGTAAAATGCTTATCATGTTTTTCACTATTATATTTAAATACTTTTGTATCAAATACGTAAATTATTTAAAATACTTATGTCAACAATTTAATCACAACCATATTTAAAATTAGTTAAGGTAAGTTAGACCAGGGCCAAACCGTTATAAATATCGAAATAGAAGAAAAATTCTTAGCAGTATACGAATGGTCGGAAAATGTAGTTAATGGTCTAAATAATTAAGGAAAAATCGGCCGAACTGAGTAAAAGTCCCGGAAAGGGGTGGTGGGTTGTAGTATATCCGTTTTTAGGGGCTTGTATTAGTGTTTTGAGATTTGCGACTAAACTATGCATCCCATCGAAAAAAGTGGAATATAAAAGTTGTAGATAATAAAAAAATCTAAAACTTTTTACCGGACATTATTGACCATAACCCCAAAATTATCGAGAAAAATGCAAAAAACCGTTTTTTTGTTTTTAATTTATAACTGTCGCAAAAGTTTTTGTATTTTCATGAAAATCGGTGAAAATGTTTTTGTTTGTGTTTTAAACAGTCCCAATTTTTTTCAAAGCGTTATACTTAATTTTCGATGTTTTATAAAGAAAATTAAAAAAAGTTCAAGCGGCACGTATATCCGCTAGAAATAGGTAGATTTCGAGATCAGACAGTTTTGTGTGCCAGTAGAATCTGATGTATCAGATTAGTTTAAACAAAACAAACTAATTTCAAACAGATATCGAACAAATTTTAAAAAGAAAATTAGCTACCTATAAGCAAAATTATATCTATCCAATTTTGCAACAAACAAATATCAAATCTACCACAGAACATGTGTGTGACAGTTTATGATACAAACCTACTCTATATCATATGTCGTACAATTACTGCAAAATAACAAAATAGTTTATTTCTAAGAAAAAAAATTAATTTCTTCTATTCAAATCTTTTATTTTTTTGACTGTTATAAGGTTGACATTGACTGTTATAAGGTTTTTGGAAATTGTAGTTGGGGATTGTTGCAAACTTTTTTGTTGAAGCCAACAAGTCAAAAACCTCTAACTGCAGAGGTTTATATTTATAAAAAACGGATTAAAATGTTTCCACAGATTCTAAATAAAGATTTTAAAAATATTAGTATCCAAACGGCCGTTATAACGGATTAAAAAAAATACTTTTTTTTCTAGTATAAAGCCTCTAGTTCCTTAACCATGTGTCAGATTTTTCTGATTTACGAACTTGTCAAAGATATTAATAAAACACACATTTTTAAGAAAGGTTTTTTGTTCTGGCTCCACAAATGCAACCGTGAGAGCGCCGGTTGATTCAAACGCATTTTGTGTTTTACAAGCTTTGGAGCCGCTCACTCAGAAACCTCCAACTGCAGAGGTCTTTTTTTTGAAAGAAACTGATTAAATAGGTTTCAAAACTTCTAAATTTATGAAGTTTTTAAAAATATTAGAATACAAACGGCCGTTATAACGGATCTAAAAACAGGTTTTGTTTCTAGTATAAAGCCTCTAGTTTCTTAACCATGTGTTGGATGTGTTGGATTGGGCTGATTTACGAACTTGTTCAAGATAATAATAAAACGCGCATTTTTAGAAAAGGTTTTTTGATCTGGCAAAAGTTTTGTACTTGTGTGTTCTAATAATATCTTGGACAAGTTCGTGAATCAGCAAAATCCGACACGTGGTTAAGAAACTAGAGGATTTTTTCTGAAAAAAATTGATTTTTTAAAACCGTTATAACGTCCGTTTGGATACTAATATTTCAAAAAGATTAACAAATTTAGAATCCTTGGAATCTTTTTTATCAATTTATTTTAAAAATAGACCTCTGCAGTTAGAGGTTCCTGAGTGAGCGGCTCCAACAAAAAAGTTTGCAAAAAAAATTTTTTTTTGAAACAACCGGCACTCTCACGGTCGCATTTGTAAAGCCAGATCAAAAAACCTTTTCTAAAAATGCGCGTTTTATTAATATCTTGAACAAGTTCGTAAATCAGCCCAATCCAACACATCCAACACATGGTTAAGAAACTAGAGGCTTTATACTAGAAAAAAACCCTGTTTCTTAGATCCGTTATAACGGCCGTTTGTATTCTAATATTTTTAAAAACTTCATAAATTTAGAAGTTTTGAAACCTATTTAATCAGTTTCTTTAAAAAAAAGACCTCTGCAGTTGGAGGTTTCTGAGTGAGCGGCTCCAACAAAAAAGCTTGTAAAACACAAAATGCGTTTGAATCAACCGGCGCTCTCACGGTTGCATTTGTGGAGCCAGAACAAAAAACGTTTCTTAAAAATGTGTGTTTTATTAATATATTTAACAAGTTCGTAAATCAGAAAAATCTGACACATGGTTAAGGAACTAGAGGCTTTATACTAGAAAAAAAAGTATTTTTTTTAATCCGTTATAACGGCCGTTTGGATACTAATATTTTTAAAATCTTTATTTAGAATCTGTGGAAACATTTTAATCCGTTTTTTATAAATATAAACCTCTGCAGTTAGAGGTTTTTGACTTGTTGGCTTCAACAAAAAAGTTTGCAACAATCCCCAACTACAATTTCCAAAAACCTTATAACAGTCAATGTCAACCTTATAACAGTCAAAAAAATAAAAGATTTGAATAGAAGAAATTAATTTTTTTTCTTAGAAATAAACTATTTTGATATTTTGCAGTAATTGTACGGCATATGATATAGAGTAGGTTTGTATCATAAATTGTCACACACATGTTCTGTGGTAGATTTGATATTTGTTTGTTGCAAAATTGGATAGATATAATTTTGCTTATAGGTAGCTAATTTTCTTTTTAAAATTTGTTCGATATCTGTTTGAAATTAGTTTGTTTTGTTTAAACTATTCTACTGGCACACAAAACTGTCTGATCTCGAAATCTACCTATTTCTAGCGGATATAAGGTAAAAGTACCAATATCAGTCAGGTTCCCAGTACCAGTCATAATTTCTTTCAACATTAAATAATAAGAATATTATAAAAACAATTTCCTTTTACCATCAACCATGTTCATCTATGATGTAACCATTGTAATACAGAGCGAAAAGTTTGAGAAACACTTTATATTCAAAAAAGTTATAGAGATTTTATAAATCATTGTGTAGAAAATATTTGATTTCATAGATAAGTTAAAGTTTTTGCTTAAGAATTTAAAAAATTTTTGTAAGATAAAATAACGTTTAATATTAAAATTTTTTCGTAAGAGTGTTTAGATTACATTAAATTACAGTCTAAAATATCTTTATTTGTTATTTAGATGAAAAAATAATAATGATTTTTTAAGTAATTACGAGTTTTCTGAGTGACTGATACTGGTAATTTTTATTTATGTAGATCACCAGTATCAGTTAAATTTGACTGCTATTGCAACGGTTCTGATTTTTTTTTGTTGCAATTACAGTCAGTGTTTTTTTCTTATTCGTTTTAAGTAATTTTCTGTTTTAATTTGGAGTAAACGAGTGCAAAATGCCAAAATACAACCAAAAGACGTTAACCTAGCTCTAACGGAAATAAATAGTGGGCAGTCCGTAGCAAGTGTAGCTCGTAAATACGGTATTCCACGGTCCACCCTCATTAGTAAAAAATTAGGCGTATACGCGGCAAGCTGCAAAAAAGGACCTAACACTATATTGACCAATGAGGAAGAAACACACTTAGAAAATTGGTTAATTCATATTGCTGCTTCAGGGTTTCCAGCTACAAAATACCAACCTTTTGGATAGTGTGCAGCATTTAATGTTAAAAATGCAACGAAAAAATCCGTTCACGAATGGGCGTCCCGGATGTCATTGGTATGGCGCATTTATGCGTAGACATCCAAATATTAGTCGCAGAACTGCACAAAATATAACAAAATCGAGAGCAACAGTATGTGAACTAAGTATCAGGATCTGGTTCGATGAAGTTTATAACCACTTGGATAAAACCAATAATTTAGATATTTTGGGAGACCCAAACGCTGCCGGATAAATGCCGCTGCCAATGATAACTCCATCAATGGTGGTATTTGCGTACAAAAAGCTTCCAAAAGCCGTAATTTCGACCATTCCTGATGAATGGGCGTTTGGTAAATCAGATAGTGGCTGGATGACGGGAGAGACGTTTTATGAATACATAACTAATGTTTTCAATCCGTGGTTAAATTCAACAAACATTATTCGACCAGTTGTATTATTTGTAGATGGTCATTCATCTCACCTCACAATGCAATTGAGTCAATTTTGTTCTGAAAACGGAATGATTTTAGTTGCTCTTTTTCTAAACTCCACTCATTTGTTACAACCAATGGATGTTGGTATATTCCATCCATTAAAATCAGGGTGGAGAAAAGGTGTTCAATCGTGGCGATTTGAAAATAATGGCGCAAGATTGAAACGAGAATATTTTGCAAAGTACTCCATCAAAAATTGATAAAGGAAGAAATGAAAATATTCCTTTTGAAATACCAACCCCGTTCAAAAATGTTTATTCTGGCCCGAAAAAGAAAGATGCACAAATATTACAAGAAAAAGAAAAAAATCCCAGCTCAGGCAGCTTCAAAGGAATTTAAGCAATATTTTCAAAATAAAGAAGAGGTTAGGAGCCAAGTTGAAACTGCAAAATTAGAACGGGGTTTGGCAAAATCCAATATAAAAAAACGGTATATAAAAACGCAGAACGGAAACAAAAAGAACAACCCGCCAGTGATATAATTCCGAATACAGAGAGTCTCAAAATAAAAGTCGGTTCTTTTGTTATTTTTGAATACGAAATGGAATATTTTCCCGGTGTGGACTTAAACGTAAAAGATATGAAAGTTAATATTAGTTCAATGACCATGGCAGGAGTTTCAAAATGGAAATGGCCTGAAAAAATAGACGAAATGTGGTATGATACTAGCGATGTTATTGAATTAATCAATGAACCCAAACTCGTAAGACGGGGGCAGTTTAGTCTTCCAGAAATAAAATTTTATGTAGAAAAACGTCGTCAGTTCTAATAACATATTATTTTATATAATGAATATATTTTATTACTTACTAAATTTTATTAGAATTTAAGTTGCACAAATGAATTGTTTATTATTATTTATTATTTCCAAATGAATTATTATTATATTTAATTTGTTTATTATTTTATTATTAAATATCAGAATAAAATTAATTTATTTGTATTACAAACTAGTTTAAAAAAATGTGACTGAAACTGGGTTTTAAGTGACTGAAATACAAACTCCTCATTTTTAATTTGGCGGATACTAGGTCATATGCTGTTTTTGTATTTAATCTTAATTTTAGTTATCCTATTTTACTGATATACATCTTTGACCACTTTCAAATCATAAAGCAATAAACAAATAAATCATATCAAGCATAAACTCTGAATTTAATGAGGTAATTATAAAACTATTCGGTGTTAAAGTTTTTTTTACCTTAGCATGACTGGTATTGGTACCACTACCTTATGTGCCGCTTGGACTTTTTTTAATTTTCTTTATAAAACATCGAAAATTAAGTATTTCGCTTTGAAAAAATTTGGGACTGTTTAAAACACAAACAAAAACATTTTTACCGATTTTCATGAAAATACAAAAACTTTTGCGATATAGTTATAAATTAAAAACAAAAAAGCGGTTTTTTGCATTTTTCTCGATAATTTTGGGGTTATGGTCAATAATGTCCGGTAAAAAAGTTTTAGATTTTTTTATTATCTACAACTTTTATATTCCACTTTTTTCGATGGGATGCATAGTTTAGTCGCAAATCTCTAAACACTAATACAAGCCCCTAAAAACGGATATACTACAACCCACCACCCCTTTCCGGGACTTTTACTCAGTTTGGCCGATTTTTCCTTAATTACTTAGACCATTAACTACATTTTCCGACCATTCGTATACTGCTAAGAATTTTTCTTCTATTTCGATATTTATAACGGTTTGGCCCTGGTCTAACTTACCTTAACTAATTTTAAATATGGTTGTGATTAAATTGTTGACATAAGTATTTTAAATAATTTACGTATTTGATACAAAAGTATTTAAATATAATAGTGAAAAACATGATAAGCATTTTACTACCGGTGAATTAAGCACATCGGAGGTAATAAATTTAAATAATAAAATTATTTTTTCTTTTCTATAAAACCCCAAATATTTGCACACATGATCATAAGTCATACGAATTTCTTTCTATAATGAAGATCTTCAATTTTTGGTTCTTAGTTTTTTTTATTTCATTAATTGAGGCAGTTGTGTGTCAAGAAGTTCTTTCGATTTATGAAATAGAAAAATGGCGTGAAGCTCATCCAGCTTTAGCAAAATTACGACCAGTAGGAGATGGTAAAGGTTTTAACGCACGAATTATTAATGGAGAAGAGGTTGTACCACATTCGTGCCCGTATCAAGTTGGTTTATATCTGACAATGGAAGACCAAACTGCTTTCTGTGGTGGTTCTCTTATTACTCCGAACACTGTTCTAACTGCTGCTCATTGTCTTGATATGTGAGTTTTATTAATATATTTTCATTAAAAATGATTTGTTTAGTTATTTTATTTATTTTAACGAATAGGGTATCAAGCATTCAATTGATATTAGGAGCACATCGAATTAAGGAATATGAGCCTGAACAGATAGAAATTATCACGACCAGCAAAACCATTCATACACTCTATAATCCTGTCTTTCTAACAAACGATATTGGAGTCATCCCCAACATTGGACCCGTTACACTAACAACCGCAATACAATTAATTGCCTTACCATCTCGATCACAAATACTTAATTTATTTATTAATCAATTAAGTACTGTGACAGGATGGGGAAGAGTGAGTGATAGATCAACTGTTTTATCAGATGTTTTACTTAAAGTTTCAAATCCAATAATTGATAATTTATCATGCGGACTTCGTGCCGCAATTAATGAAATTAATGAAATAGAAAAAACTAAGAACCAAAAATTGAAGATCTTCATTATAGAAAGAAATTCGTATGACTTATGATCATGTGTGCAAATATTTGGGGTTTTATAGAAAAGACAAAATAATTTTATTATTTAAATTTATTACCTCCGATGTGCTTAATTCACCGGTAATAAAATGCTTATCATGTTTTTCACTATTATATTTAAATACTTTTGTATCAAATCCGTAAATTATTTAAAATACTTATGTCAACAATTTAATCACAACCATATTTAAAATTAGTTAAGGTAAGTTAGACCAGGGCCAAACCGTTATAAATATCGAAATAGAAGAAAAATTCTTAGCAGTATACGAATGGTCGGAAAATGTAGTTAATGGTCTAAGTAATTAAGGAAAAATCGGCCGAACTGAGTAAAAGTCCCGGAAAGGGGTGGTGGGTTGTAGTATATCCGTTTTTAGGGGCTTGTATTAGTGTTTAGAGATTTGCGACTAAACTATGCATCCCATCGAAAAAAGTGGAATATAAAAGTTGTAGATAATAAAAAAATCTAAAACTTTTTACCGGACATTATTGACCATAACCCCAAAATTATCGAGAAAAATGCAAAAAACCGTTTTTTTGTTTTTAATTTATAACTATCGCAAAAGTTTTTGTATTTTCATGAAAATCGGTGAAAATGTTTTTGTTTGTGTTTTAAACAGTCCCAAATTTTTTCAAAGCGAAATACCTAATTTTCGATGTTTTATAAAGAAAATTAAAAAAAGTCCAAGCGGCACGTATATCCGCTAGAAATAGGTAGATTTCGAGATCAGACAGTTTTGTGTGCCAGTAGAATCTGATGTATCAGATTAGTTTAAACAAAGCAAACTAATTTCAAACAGATATCGAACAAATTTTAAAAAGAAAATTAGCTACCTATAAGCAAAATTATATCTATCCAATTTTGCAACAAACAAATATCAAATCTACCACAGAACATGTGTGTGACAGTTTATGATACAAACCTACTCTATATCATATGTCGTACAATTACTGCAAAATAACAAAATAGTTTATTTCTAAGAAAAAAAATTAATTTCTTCTATTCAAATCTTTTATTTTTTTGACTGTTATAAGGTTGACATTGACTGTTATAAGGTTTTTGGAAATTGTAGTTGGGGATTGTTGCAAACTTTTTTGTTGAAGCCAATCAAAAACCTCTAACTGCAGAGGTTTATATTTATAAAAAACGGATTAAAATGTTTCCACAGATTCTAAATGAAGATTTTAAAAATATTAGTATCCAAACGGCCGTTATAACGGATTAAAAAATCCACTTTTTTTTCTAGTATAAAGCCTCTAGTTCCTTAACCATGTGTCAGATTTTTCTGATTTACGAACTTGTTAAATATATTAATAAAACACACATTTTTAAGAAACGTTTTTTGTTCTGGCTCCACAAATGCAACCGTGAGAGCGCCGGTTGATTCAAACGCATTTTGTGTTTTACAAGCTTTTTTGTTGGAGCCGCTCACTCAGAAACCTCCAACTGCAGAGGTCTTTTTTTTTAAAGAAACTGATTAAATAGGTTTCAAAACTTCTAAATTTATGAAGTTTTTAAAAATATTAGAATACAAACGGCCGTTATAACGGATCTAAAAAACAGGATTTTTTCTAGTATAAAGCCTCTAGTTTCTTAACCATGTGTTGGATGTGTTGGATTGGGCTGATTTACGAACTTGTTCAAGATATTAATAAAACGCGCATTTTTAGAAAAAGTTTTTTGATCTGGCTTTACAAATGCGACCGTGAGCGTGCCGGTTGTTTCAAAAAAAAATTTTTTTGCAAACTTTTTTGTTGGAGCCGCTCACTCAAGAACCTCTAACTGCAGAGGTCTATTTTTAAAATAAATTGATAAAAAAGATTCCAAGGATTCTAAATTTGTTAATTTTTTTGAAATATTAGTATCCAAACGGCCGTTATAACGACTTTTAAAAAATCAATTTTTTTCAGAAAAAAGCCTCTAGTTTCTTAACCACGTATCGGATTTTGCTGATTCACGAACTTGTCCAAGATATTATTAGAACACACAAGTATAAACTTTTTTTTTGATCTACCTCAACAAATGCGACCGTGAGAGTGCCGGTCGTTTTCGTTATATCTCATATCGTTTATATATATATATGGACGGGCGGAAATCTCACAGCTCTGAGATATCAAGACTTCGGTTTGGGTTGAGGATTTGTATATAGTTTTCGGCAAAAATACTTTTATGAGGATATGGTTTTTAGTTTTGGGCAGCGATGTATATCAAACATAACTCTTTGTTAAAGTACAAGTATTTTTTATCTCTGTTTAAAAATTTATTACAAAACTAACATGAAACATCAATACGTTACCGGAAAATTATAATCAAAATTCCAAAAATATTGTTAAATTAAATAAAATTAAACTTTTTCAAAATTCCAAAAATATTTCGAAAATTAGAATAAAATCAAATATTTAAACCTTTTCTAAATTCCAATAATATTTCAAAAATTCTTAAAAATTCAAACTTTTTCCAAAATTCTAAAAATATTGCAAAAATTATTACAAAATTAAAAATTGAAACTTTTGCCGAAATTGTAAAAATATTGCAAAATTATTACAAAATCAAAAATAGAAACTTTTTCAAAATTCCAAAAATATTTCAAAAACTATAACAAATTCAAAAATTTCCATTTCCAATTTCATTCTAAATTACATTTACGTCATAAAAACAGCTACATTTTTTTTCCCAAAAAGTTGATTAAAAAAATAAATAAAATCATTTTTTGTCACCCTTGACATTATTTTTTGACAAACTTATAATGCCATAATTCTCTATAATAATAATAAAATATCATAAACTATTAACTTTATTTTTTCCTAAAAAAATTGGGTAAAAAAATAAATAAAAACCTTTCTTTTGACACACTTGACAACATTTTTTGACAAACTTATAATGCCATAATTCTCAATAATAATAGTAAAATTCATTTCAAACAAACATTTAATTTAATTTTTTTTTCCAAAAAATTAGGTAAAAAAATAAATAAAAATCTTTCTTTTGACACACTTGACAACATTTTTTGACAAACTTATAATGCAATAATCTAGTTTTTGATCTCACATACCAATCCCGACCATCAAGATGTCTCCAAATTTAATGTTCCTACTCGTAATCACTTAAAATGAACGTTTTTTAAGCCAAAAATATGAAAATTTGCTATTTTTGACACACATTATGATTTTTTTGACACACTTCCGGTACAGTTATCGAACACAGCGTCCTTTGGGACCTGTCCCTTGTGAATACCTAGTTTTAGAAAAAAAAGTTTTTGAAATCCCTCTAGCCGTTTTCCTTGCAGCGTAGGTAATGACGGCGGCCGGCCGGCCTACAGACAGACACACATTCTTTTTATTTTTGCTTTTTTAGAATCAGTAGGTCCTAAAACGTCGAGAAATGCCAAAAAAAGTGGGGGTAAGAATTTCACTTTTGGCTCATGAATGTAATACTTAGGTCTTTCAGACCGAAGTAATAAAACAAAAACTATTAAGTTCAAAACTGATTCTAGTTTATTCCTCAGACATCCATTCTATTTATACAATTATTAAAACATCATTCCCCTTAAAATTAGAGTACTAAAATTATGTATATAAATTCATTCCCTCCCAAAAATCAATTACTTCGGTCTGAAAGACCTAAGTATTGAAATTCATGAGCCAGAAGTGAAATTCTTACCCCACTTTTTTTGGCATTTCTCGACATTTTAGGACATACCGATTCTAAAAAAGCAAAAAAAATACAATATATGTATGCCGGCCGTCATTACCTACGAAATCTAGAAAACCGCTGGAGGGATTTCAATTTTTTTTTCTAAAAATATTCATACTCAAGGGACAGGTCCGAAAGGACGCTGTGTTCGATAACTGTACCGGAAGTGTGTCAAAAAAATCATTATGTGTGTCAAAAATAGCAAATTTTCACATTTTTGGCTTAAAAAACGTTCATTTTAAGTGATTACGAGTAGGAACATTAAATTTGGAGACATCTTGATGGTCAGGTTTGGTATGTGAGATCAAAAACTAGATTATTGCATTATCGTTTGTCAAAAAAATGTTGTCAAGTGTGTCAAAAGAAAAATTTTTATTTATTATTTTACCCATTTTTTTGGAAAAAAATAAAATTGTTTGTTTGATATGAAATTTTATTATTATTATTGAGAATTATGGTATCGGAAGTGTGTCAAAAATAGCAAATTTTCATATTTTTGGCTTAAAAAACGTTCATTTTGATTACGAGTAGGAACATTGAATTTGGAGAAATCTTGATGGTAGGGATTGGTATGTGAGTTTAAAAACTAGGTTATTGCATTAGAAGTTTGTCAAAAAAATGTTGTCAAGTGTGTCAAAAGAAAGATTTTTATTTATTTTTTACCCAATTTTTTTAGAAAAATATAAAATTAATAGTTTGTATGACATGAAAATTTATTATTATTATAGAGAAGTATGGCATTATAAGTTTGTCAAAAAGTAATGTCAAGTGTGTCAAAAAATGATTTCACTTATTTTTTTAGTCAATTTTTTGGAAAAAAAAAATAAAATTGTTTGTTTGAAATGAAATTTTATTATTATTATTGAGAATTATGGCATTATAAGTTTGTCAAAAAAATGTTGTCAAGTGTGTCAAAGGAAAGGTTTTTATTTATTTTTTACCCTATTTTTTTAGAAAAAAATAAAATTAATAGTTTGTATGACATGAAAATTTATTATTATTATAGAGAATTATGGCATTATAAGTTTGTCAAAAAATAATGTCAAGTGTGTAAAAAATGATTTCATTTATTTTTTTAGCCATTTTTTGGAAAAAAAATGTAGCTGTTTTTATGACGAAATGTAATTGAAAATGAAGTTGGACATGGAAATTTCTAAATTTGTTATAGTTTTTGAAACATTTTTGGAATTTTGAAAAAAGTTTGTAGTTTTGATTTTGTAATAATTTTTGCAATATTTTTAGAATTTTGAAAAAAGTTTCATTTTTTGATTTTGTAAGAATTTTCGGAATATTTTTAGAATTTTGAAAAATTTTGAATTTTTTATTTTATTATAATTTTTGAAATTTTGAAAAAAATTTCAATTTTTGATTTTGTAATAATTTTTGCAATATTTTTAGAATTTTGGAAAAAGTTTGAGTTTTTAAGAATTTTTGGAATATTATTGGAATTAAGAAAAAGTTTAAATAGTTGATTTTATTCTAATTTTTGGAATATTTATGGAATTTCGAAAAAAAGATTGATTTTATTTAATTTAACAATATTTTTGGAATTTTGATTATAATTTTGTCCTCATAAAAGTTTTTTGCCGAAAACTATATCAAAATCCTTAACCTAGACCGAAGTCTTGATATCTCAGAGCTGTGAGATTTCAGCCCCTCCATATTTTATTTATTATTTTACACAATTTTTTGGAAAAAAATAAAATTAATTTTATTTATATTGAGAATTTTATTGCATTATAAATTAGTCAAAAAAATATTGTCAAGTGTGTCATTTCATTTATTTTATAACCAATTTTTTGGAAAAAAAATTTAGTTGTTTGTATGACGTAAATGTAATTGGATATGGAAATTTTTGTTTGTTATAGTTTTTGAAATATTTTTGGAATTTTGAAAAAAGTTTGTAGTTTTGATTTTGTAATAATTTTTGCAATATTTTTAGAATTTTGGAAAAAATGGAATATATGAATTTTTTATATATATAATTTTAGAATTCTGAAAAATGTTTCAATTTTTGATTTTGTAAGAATTTTTGGAATATTTTTAGAATTTTGGAAAATATAAAATTTTTGATTTTATTATAATTTTTGGAATTTTGAAAAAAGTTTCAATATTTGCGATTATTATAATTTTTGAAATATTTTTAGAATTTTGAAAGAATTTTAAATATATGAAGTTTTAAGAACTTTTGGAATATTATTAGAATTTAGATATTAGATTTTATCAGAGATAGTAACTCCTCATTTTTTGATCATCATCTTTTGCTTTTTCTTAGTTTTGAATATGCATATTCAATGAAAAAAAAAATAAAGCAAATCCATGAATATTTTTTTTCCTTTTTGAACATCTTTCCTCATAATATTTTGAATCACAGTTTCATTTGAAAAAAGATATTCAAAAAGTTGATCCTAATTAGAACAGATAAACATTATTACTCATTTCCCGTTTCGTTTTGTTTTTCAATTGAGCATCTTTTATCTTTTTTTCAAATTGATGCTCAGCAATCTTTTTTCATAATTTTTGTTGAAAAAAAAGAATGAGTTAAATCAGATTGAATTTTTTCTTATTTAGATATTGATGATGGTTGTTTTGGTAAAATAGAAAATATTTTATAGAATAAAATTTTAGGTTTATGGTTGTTTCTGTTTGTTGTTTATTAATTTTACTATTTAGTTTATTGGAATAAATAGACATTTGTTAATATATACAGGACAGAATCATTAATTATTTTTAATGATTTGGTTTTAGATTTTGTTAATATCCAATTATGGTTTTGGTATTGGTTTTTCTAAATGATAAGTTTTGGTTGTGGTACTGATTTTTCGAAACAATAAATATTGGTTTTGGTTTCAATTTTGTTTTTTCTAAACGATAAGTTTTGAGTTTGGGTTCGGTTTTGGTTTTTATAAATGGTAAGTTTCGATTTTGACTTTTTGACTAAAATGCTATTGTTGGGATTTTCGTTAGACAATTTATTAAAAATTACAATATCTTATATATTAATACGCTAACAAAAAACTTTCTGGAGCCTAAGGCTTTTTTATTCGCAGACGGATTCGTTTCAAATTTTCACTGCTAACTGATATTAGTGTAACTTAGGTCTTAAAGATTTTTCACACAAATCGGATCATAAATAGAAAAGTTATAGACGAATTAAAATGTATTTTTGAATTTGATGGCCCCGCTATACAATATCCAATGGAATTGCCCAAGTCTTTTCTTTGTTTTTTATTATTATTTTCAAATTTCAATTTAGTTTATGCATTGATTTAGGAGTGTATAGACGTATTATTTTTCTTTGTTTTATTATTATTATTATTAGTGAAATGAATGTTGTGAATGAATGATAATGGTATGAGTGAGCTTATTTTTTATTATTATTATTTTTCTTTGATTTTCTTTGATTTAATTATTATGGTGTTAGTTAATGGTGAAATGAATGAATGATAATGGTATGAGTGAGTTTATTTTTTATTACTAGGAGGGCCCGGTGTGCTTCGCTACGCTTATAAATAAAGTTTTTGCGTAGACATTTTGTTGATGTAGAAGCAATGATTTCAAAAAGTGGTAATGAGAAATGCTAGCATATAATTTTTAATTTTTCTTTTTAAATATATGAATGAAAAATAATCAGAACTCTAGCTGATCAGTTCGGATATATAAAAAATTAACGATCAAATAAGTTTTCAAGTAAGCTTATTTGATCTCTAACTTATTTGATCGCTAATTTTTCATGTATCCGAACGGATCAGCTAGAGTTCTGATTATTTTTCATTCATATATTTAAAAAGAAAAATTAAAAATTATATGCTAGCATTTCTCATTGTTTTAGTTTTTATAAATGATAAGTTTCGGTTTTGACTTTTTGACTAAAATGCTATTGTTGGGGTTTTCGTCAGACAATTTATTAAAAATTACAATACTTGTATTAAACCTTTCCAATGTTTAAGAAAAAATGCGGAGTCAATTAATAATGCTCAGGTAGAAAGTGTTTCATTTCATCGCGTAACGCCAAGTACATACATTAAAAGAACCAATGGCAAGACGGATATGAAGCTTTCTACCAAGGTTTAATTACTATTTGGTTTTGGCTTGATGATTTTTTTTTTAGAACGTGATTTCGGTTACAGTTTGATGATTTGTAAATGTGGTTTCGGTTTTGACGATTTTTTGAATATGGTTTTGTTTTAATGAGGTTTTTTTCGGTTTTGCAATAGCGGTTTGCATATCTGTTTATGTTACTATGTCATTTGTTACTATGTTGTTACCATGTTTTTACTATGTTGTCAATTCAACAATGCGTTGTCAATTAGTTACTAGCTTAGCTACAATTGAGATTGACAACATAGTAACTAATTGACAACATAGTATGTTGTTACTATGTTGTCAAATTTTTGAATTGTTGAATTGATTTGTTGATGTCATTTTTGCGATTTCCTTGTAACTAATTCAACAATGAGTGAATGAATTTGTTGGGAAATAATATTAGAAGTTAATACACATAGGCAATGTTTATCCAAGTGTGTTGGAAGCTAACCAACTAATTGCATATACAAATAAAATTAAATTAATGTTGATACCTGTTACCTTTATAATTTTTTTTGCATTTTTTAAGTGTTTCACTGTTTGTAAAATTATAACAACATTTTTCAATGAATGCAAAACATAGATCGGTAATATACCATAAAACATTAATTTATCATATAACATAAAGTGTATAATGCTGAAGTACATTATTGTTGAATCCAATCCAAATTATGCCGCCTTTCATTGCTGGAGCGACATAAAAATTGTCACACCAATATTCGGTTCAAATATCCCTTTTTAGAAGAATTTCTTTTCAGAACGATTATTTTAATAGGAATATTAAGTGGAATTCATTGACTTTTTCAGTTTTTCCTGATGCATTCAAATATTATTTTTAGACATTAATCATTATCAAAAAATGTCCATCACCATGTAAAACAATTAGCCTAACTATTCTAACTAAAAATATCCTCATTCTTTTCATTTGCCCAAATTCATTGCTGTTCTAGTTGACATTGTATTTAAACATGTCCAATTAATTAATAAAATAAAAAAAAATATAAAATTCCCAGTGCAAAATTAACACCGAAATAATTCTTTATCAAAACCAAATTTACATATTACATACAATTATTTCAAGCTCAGTACCATAAATCAAATGTATTCAGTAATTTTATGTATCCATATATAATATCATTCTTACAAATGTTTTCGCTTTCCATACAAATTAAATCATCCTCAAAAATGTAATATCGATTTTTTCTACATTCATCAATTGAGTATCAAAATTGAACTCTTTTGAGTCTCAAAAGATAAAGGATACTCAATTTGACGAGACAAATTTTCACTTTATCTTTTTTATTTTGTTTTTACTACAAAACGAATATCAATCTTTAAAAGAAACGAAAAAATTAGTGATCATCTTTTATCTGAAATTATGGTTGATCGTTTTGCGAACGAGTGGAAGAAAGAAATGAAAAAAAGAATTCAACAAAAAAAAAATTCTTCACTCAAATGAATTGTATATTCAAAAAATTTTCGATTTTGCTTTTTCAATTTCGTAGATGAGTGGCCATAAGCCTCTCATCTACGCTTTGTCACTGCAAGTCCTCGCCAATTCACCCACTTAGATTTTATCAGTCAATTCACGATATTCGCCACATTTCTGGAATTGATAATGTAGTGGCCGACACACTTTCTCGTGTTGATCAAATATAAATTCCAGAAAGCATTAACTACGACGACACTGCTAACGCTCAGTTCAACGATAACAAACTAAAGAAATTAGTGGACACTAATCCCACACTTCAATTCCCATCCTTCCCATTATAGTTTTACCCGCAGGAGGGATCGATTTTGATCGATTATGATCAATGTTAATCTACGGGTCTGACTACCCTGCGTACTCCAGTCCCTGCCATTGACATATGAGTTAGCTTAAGATATCACATACCACTGGCAATGGCAGGAGATGTCATTAGCCAAGATGATATCTTAGGGTGCTGGCGGACGAACTTTAATTAGTCAACGGCAGCACTTCCAGTCTTAGCTGGGCAGCGTTCCGTAGCGGTACCGCTCATTAGCTCTTCCGAGGAATCGAACCAACACGTAGTTATGTGTGGGCTTTGTGCCTCGATTAAGGTGGTGGGCGGTGCGTCTGGGGTGCGCTGCATCAGCTGGATTATTGGCATTTAGTTTTGTTTTGTTTTCTGCAAATTTCTCACAATTTGTTTTTCACTTATTATTTTGTTATTATTTCTTCATCTTATCATGAAATATTGGCATATGTCATATTTTGTAGTATGATAGGACTTTTTACTTAGTTATGCATTTTAAAATAAAACACAAAAAAATAAAATAAACATTTTGATATATATATGGCAGTACAACCGAAAAAAAATAAGTCTGCAAGTGGTAAAGGAAATTTGCGCAATCCACCCGCCCATAAAGCGGCATGTCCACGGAATTTGCAGGGACAAAACATATATGAATCAATAAAAAACTTTAAAATACATGTTCAAAACATCTGCGGATTGAACGCTAACCATGACCACGTGCAACATCATCTTGAGCACGACAAACCGAACATTCTATTCCTTACAGAAACACAAGTTTCTGAAAATTTTCTCTTTATAGAATCGCTTAATTCCAAATATAGGCTCGAATCAGCTTTCAAACTCCATCAGGGCGTATGCGCATTCATTCATGAGAGTGTTGCGTACACGCGCTTTCCAAATTTTGAACTACACGGTGACGGCTTCAATACAATGGTTTTAAAGATTTGTCTTCCAGAAATGACTTTTTTTACAATAGCTTTATACCGGTCCCCCAACAAACGTAACCCAAACTTTTTTAATATACTGACAAAAATTATGGACGAGATTAGAGCAAAGTCCCCTAATTGTGAAGTTATCGTTACCGGTGACTTCAACGTCCACAACAAATCATGGTTGGAATTCTCCAAATCGACCGACGATGTTGACAATAGTGGAAAACTGGCAGAAATTTTTGCCGCGTCTCAGGTCCTATTCCAAATTGTTAAAAGCCCGACTTTCACTCCCCGTAATGGCGGTGATAATAGTTTTCTACTAGATCTCTATCTTACCACAATGCCAGATATTACGAGTGTCGATGTTGCGAAAGGTAGTATTGGAAATTCTGATCATTATTTAATCTCATCAGTTATCAAAACTGATTTACTTAAAACTACAGCTCCCAAACCCCGTAAAATATTTCACTACTCAAAAATGGATAAGAGTGGTCTTCAAAATTTTTTCCATGGTTTCCCTTTCGACCGTCATTGTTTTTACACTGACAATGTAAATGTTTCTGCTCAAAACTTTACAGAAACCATCCAATTTGCTATCAATAAATTTGTCCCTTTCTCCATAGTAAAACCCAAACAAAAATACTTGTATTCGAAAGCTGCCAAAACGGCACTTAGAAACAAACGTAAATCATTTAATATTTGGATTCATAACAAAACTCCCACTAATCGATCCCAATATCTAAAGGCCAACAAAATATCTAATCAGATTATCTCAAACGAAAAGTCCGAAATTGACAGAGCGAAAGCCTCAAAACTTACGTCTATGTCTGTTTCTGACAAGAGTTTCTACAGTGCCATAAATTCTTTAAATTCTGGTACAAAATTTTCTATTCCCCCTATTATTGATGGTGATTTAATCGTCAATGATCCCGCAAGAAAAGCTAACTTGTTCGCTGAACGCTTTGCTCTGAACTCCACTGTTTTGGAAACTCCTAAAGAAATGCCCCAAATCCAGTCTTCAGGAGTTAATATGAATGAACTTCACTTCAAACCCAAAATAGTCGCTAAACTTTTAAAGGGGTTAAACATCAACAAAGCATCAGGAATGGACAATATTCCACCCATTATTTTAAAAACCTTTTCCAAAGAACTTGCACCAACTTTAACTAAAATATTCTACCAATCCTACAAATCTGGTATATTTCCCTCGTGCTGGAAGTTGGCAAATGTCCAGCCCGTCCCCAAAAAGGGACCAAAATCCGATATCTCAAATTATAGGCCAATAGCTTTACTATCGGTCCTATCCAAAGTCTATGAGCATTATATTAATACACATATTTCAAAATTTCTGGAAGAAAATCATTTAATATCCGACAGCCAATACGGTTTTCGAAACAAAAGATCAACTACCGATCTATTAAACTATGTAGCGCATTGTTGGAACAGCATACTTGATAAAGGTGGTGAAACATACGTTATCGCTTTAGACATCTCCAAGGCATTCGATCGAGTCTGGCATGCCAACTTAATCAACAAGCTCGTTGCGTACGGTTTTCATCCCAATGTTGTGAAGCTGATTCAAAATTTTCTATCCAACCGATACATTTCGGTAACCTTAGACGGATATTCTTCTGAGTCTAAACTAATTAACGCTGGTGTACCCCAAGGCTCAGTATTGTCCCCAACCCTATTTTTTATTTATATCAACGAACTGTTGAAAATCACCAGCAACCCAATAAATAGTTTTGCAGATGATAGTACTCTGCACAAGTCGTTCGAGCCCCTTCCTTCAAAAGGTAAAATGCACGAACGAATTAATCCTGCCCGGAGATACGCTGCCATAAACGTGAACAAAGACCTGAATAAAGTCGCCGACTGGGGTGACCAAAACCTTGTCAATTTCAACTCCACCAAAACACAGCTGTTGATTGTTTCCAGATTAAAGACCGAGTTCCCCAAAGATATTTTATTTAGTATGTGTGATGAACCAATAGGTGAATGTAAAAACATTCGTTTATTGGGTGTCACAGTTTCAAATGACCTACTCTGGAACGATCATGTAATGGCGATGGCAAAAAGCGCGTCTAAAAAACTCGGCCTCCTAAATATATGCAAAAAATTTTTCACTCCATACCAATTGCTCCATGTTTATAAGTCCTATATTCGTCCCTGTATGGAGTACTGCTGTCAAGTTTGGGGTGCTGCCTCTGTTTCCATCTTGGCCCTCTTGGACTCTGTTCAAAAGCGAGCTATACGAATTGTAGGTGATCGAACTTTGACATCAAAACTTGATTCCCTACAACATCGTCGCACTGTTGCTGACCTCGTTGTTTTTTACAAATATCGTCATCAGCAGTGCTCAGATGAAATCAGCGGCATCATGCCTCAAACTTATTCTTACCCCCGTTCCACTCGGCAATCGGCTGCCGCAACCAGTGAAACGGTAAAGATCCCGCGCTGTCATACTGGCAGATCGCAGAGAGACTTCTTTGTCCGAACTGCGTACAAATGGAATAGTTTGCCGGAACACTTAGTCTCAGGTGGCTTCAACCCACAGATGTTTAAAAAAAGCGTTAATCTACACCTCAGAACGCCAGTTGTTGTGGGACCCAGGTCTAGACCTAGGTCTTAAAAGGTATTTATGTGTTGTTGTGACACATATTCTAAACCCTATTACACAACACATTTTATTAAAAAAAAAAAAAAAAAAAAAAATAGTTTGGCAATTCTTGTCAAAACTATTTTATGTGATACCTCTTCTGGTAATCCACGACCTTTTATTCCAAAGCAATTTGGTCATTTTTGATAGTCTGTAACGGTAGTCTGGTGATCAACGAAGCGTTGTATAATTCCCTGATTTAGAGATACACTACTTTCTCACACGCATCAAATTTGTATTAACGGAGACTTTCATAATTATTTTCGTTTTCCTTTAACCATATTTTCTTGAATTAAAACCATAATTGTCATCTACAATAGTTTCCGTAACAAAAAAAGATTGTCCTAAAACAGTTGTGCCATTTCCCAGTGTAATTTCGTATATTCAATTTGTAATCTTTAATCGCCATAAAATTAGCATGAAACGGTTGTAAAATATCATGGATTATTGGCCCCGTTGTATTCAGAACACTTATAAGTTATTACAACTTATCACTTATTATTTGTGGCACGGCAATCAACATTTCAAACACTATAAATAATTTTATTAGCAAATATATTTAATTTCAATTTATGGAATACAATAGTTAATGTGCTCATTTATCGAGAGCTAAAGAATTAATGATTATAATTATTTGTATTACAAATTTACAGATTATTCTATGATAGCAATAAAAGTTGGTAAACTGGTTTCAATGTTAAAATTATATTAAGGTTCATTCCTTGTTTTTGTGTTTATTTAATTTAAAGTTTGCAAAGCAAATATGTATCCCACAGGATTCGTAGTTGCGCTATTCCCATATAGATTTCCTACGATCGTTTCGTAATCGATGTTTCTGTTTTTAATTAGTAACCCATTTTAATACCCGGTGATTGTAAGAATTTTGTTGCTGGGTACAATAAAACGAAAAAACGATAATAACACGAAATTTCCCTAATCTGAATTCTCTATATGTCCCAAGGGATAAGAGGAATCAATCAATGGATTACGTCTCGGTTGTCGTTGTGTCATGAACTTTTGAGTTGCTTTTGCTTCATTTTATATAATGGGATTTCCTACAATCGTTTCGTAATAAATATTTCTGTTTATAATTCCCTACCCGTTTTAGTACAAGTCGGTGGTGAAGACTCTTTAGTGGGTACACATATTTAACGAAAGAAGTGTCCAACAAACAAACTTATTGTGTTTATCGATTGGTGATGTAAATACAGTCGTTACTTTTGCCTATAAATACGCCTAGCCGCGTATAGAGGCTCTCTTAGTCGCCGATTACGATCATTCTGAGTAGAATTGATTTTGTGTTTTGACGTTTATGTTTTTTTTTTGATAAAATGTCAGTGTCCATATGGTGCTACTTAATTTTTATTTGTTTGTTAAAATTTTCGTAGTCATAAATGTTAATTTAACTATTAGAATCAAAAATAACTATCCTGGTTGTGAAAAGTAAATCGAAGTCGCGAAGTTATTGGAAAACCAACAGTAAAGCACCATAACTAACGGTATGCAATTTTTTGATAATTCTATTTTAGAAACTATATCGAAATGCCAAAGAAATACCATAAAATGGCGATCTTAATAAATTTAGCCTAATTTTCTTTTATGTGGTATTAAATCCTAAAATAAAACTGCATGTGAATAATCGATTGGATTATAAAATAATAAAAAAATTCTTTGTTTAAAGAAACTGTTAAAATAAATAAATTCAATTGTGATTAAAGAAAAAAAATTCTAATGAAAATGGCGATACACCTAATGTTAGTATAATTTTTGTTTTATGTGCTATTAATTTATTAAACCAAACTGCATGTAAATAATCGAATAGATTATAAAATAAAAAGATTCTTTTTAAAGAATCTGTTAAATTAATTAAATTAAATCTAATTGTTATTAAAGAAAAAGAAAATTCTATTGAAGACGGCGATGCAAATAATTTTAGTATAATTCTGTTTGATGAGATAGTAATTTAGTAAATCAAGTCGCATGTAGGTAATTGATTAGAATAGAAAATATTTAAAGAAACTGTTAAAATAAATAAATTCAACCTAAGTGTGATTAAAGAAACAAAATATTTATTTTCAATTGTCATATGTATGTTGGCGTTGAACCAGCAGCAATAATATTTTCGTTATATACCAGTGTGTGCCTTATGAGTGCGGGTGATAGAGCCGCCATTCTTCTGCCGTTCTAAGAGACAGGACAATTACGTGTGTTACGTGTGTTAACCGGCCACAATGAAAGATCGATAACTGAATATATATAGATCGTTCATACAACTTCTGCTCATAATAGTGACGTTGAGGAGGGCAATAAGCAAACTGTCTAGCTGGAACATGATGGAACATGATGGTAAAATCTTCTTTATTAATGGGTGTATAACTACTGTAATCCAACGTTGAATAGTAGTACTCTAAATTTTAAATCCTTAATTTTTTTTTGATTACTATATTTTGATGACTATATCGTTGTATTTTTTTTACAATAATTTGAATTTTCGTTATATATCACCTGTAGAATTAGGTGTATGAATGTACGTGTGTGTGTGTAAGGGTGTGTGGGAGTGTATGAAGTGCGAGAGCGTGTGGATGTAGGTAAAATAAAGGGGTTGGACGTGGTGATCGTGGTTCTTTCACATAAGGGGGTCGCCAGAGTCTACTCATTTCACTTGAGTTCTTTTTTTTACATCCGATTATTTACCGATACGCGTACAAATTCAGTTATTTGTGTTGGAGCAGCAGGTAATCTTCTCTCGACCCCAGGGGCTGCAGCTAGTCTGGGGCTAAAAATAATCTCGCTAGGTACGCGACCTGCTATGCCACTTCGTTGTTGTTCAACGAAGCAGCGCTTCACTACAAGTCTCCACAATTTATCTCACCCAGAGTGCACAATTCTATCAAATTTCTAACTGAAAAGCCAAAAGGCAAAAATCTCGGGCCATACTCAATCTAATTTAGGTAATTATCCTCAAACTTCTCAGAAATTTTCCGAGATTCATATGGACATTATTGGTCCACTTGCTACCTCTGAGGACAAACGCTATTGTGTAACAAATATTGACCGCTATACTCAATGGCCTGAAGTCATTCCTTTCTCGGATATCACAGCCGAAACGGTAGCATCAGTTCTTTACTCCAATTGGATCGCTCGTTTCGGAGTACATTCAGTAATCGCCACTGATCAGGGCTCCCAATTCGAATCCAATCTCTTCAACGAATTCTCAAAACTTTTCGGTTTCAAACGTAAACGCAAACAAGTTACAATCCGAAATGTAACGGACACGAATATTACCGTCAATATTACTACTGGGTTTACAAACTTTCCGTAAAAATCCTGATACAATTAAATTATAGAAACAGAGTTACAGGTTCTATACGTAAGGCGGCCACATGGAGACCCTACTAGATACAAATACCAGCCTTACCAACCACAGTTCAAGATACTTAATAAACACAAAAATAATATTCAACGAACACCAAATTATTGTTTATTCTATGAAAATCAAAATTACAATACCAAACCTTGCCTATTAGTTTCGCTTAGTTTTACTAACGACCATCCACAAAATAAATTATTCATACAAATTACACCCTAATTGCGTACACTAATTCCTTAGTGCAATTGATTCGAAAACAACGAGAAAAGGCAAACAATAGTCCTATTACAAACCCAACCATTGTTCATAAAAATCAATAAATTAATTCTAACTATACAACCCCTTAGATATTCGGAATGAAATCCTTCTAGTTTATTTTTTATAATATATTTTTTTAAAGAATTAACTTAAGTTATTAAAAAAAATTAAATAGAAATTTTCTTTGCGATTGAATAAAGAAAAGAAGAAAAACAAGAAGAAGGAAGAAAACCATTGTGCATGCGAAATGTTGTGTTATGAAAATAATTACACATTTTTTTTTGGTTTATGATTTTTATCATTTTTCCTTTCTTTGGATTTATTTTCTTTTAATTTCTTTTATATTGTGGGGTGAACACTGAATAGAAATATATGACGTTTAAGTGTAGAAGGCTATTGAGTTTAGGTTTTAATACGTAAACATATCTTTTGATTCAATCAACAGTTTATATTATTTATGTAAAAAGTTAATACTGCGGTTCTCTAACCTGTGAAGCGGTTAATTTCGGTGAATTAATTTTAGGTTTGATGGTGAATTTGGACGAACGGTGCAGAGTTAGTAATTGAATTATTAAAACGGGGAGATATATTCAAATAGCTCAGTAAACTAGAAGACTTGTATAAGATTTCCTGTTAAATAATGGATATCTGTTTCATCAATATTCAATTGAAAAAATTATCGTTTCACATAAGTCCGACGGTTAACGGTTAACATAAGTCATGACATGATCCCAGACTACATCAATCATATTCATGTAATAAAACTAAGCAAACTAAAACCTTACATAATGATACCAAATGAAACATAATAAGAGATTTTGTAACGACAAGCTTTTAAGCTATCAATCAAATCACCCCTATGGATCATTAAGCCAAAACACAGTAGAAACATTTGTAACGACACAACTAAAGAGAAAAACATGATTCATTTAAGTTGTAAGTAAATCGATTTCTTGGCTACAATAAAACAATAGGAACACCTATTTAATTCTGTTGAATTTGTCTCGAGTTGGTTTTTGCCTAATTTAATTTCACTTAAAAAATCATAACAACAAAACAAAAATCAGATAAATAACAAAACAATACGGGGAGGGATGATTTATAAGATCGTGGATTTAATAATATCCTTCATGTTTCTGATAAATATTTTATACAATTTATCATAAAAGTGTTGAGATAATTGTTTTTAGTAAAATGGAGTTATCAAAGGAAAATGTCTCAATTATGTTTTCAGTTAATTAATTTAATACAAAAAGGAAGTAGCAGTAGGGGGAAGACGAAGAATTAATTAAAGTTGTGTTATTAATCAGAATAAACAATAATTGATTTAAATTTAATAATTTAAGAATTTTTTTCAACACTCGTTGTGTTGATAACGTAAATCACAACATTTAGTGTAGTCGTTTGCCATAGCTTCAGTAATGGAATAAGAAAAGTCGGAGCTATGCAATAGGGATAAAAATGTCTGAATGTAATTTAGCTATTGAATCATGGCCTCGGTCTTACTATTTATAACAGGTTCTTTTCATTTATTTAGAGCATGTCAATGACTTTAATACCAATATTATTAAATGTGCAGTTATTGACTTATAAGAGTCTTGGTCAAGCTGGGTTAATATCACTTGTTGCAGTCGACTCTACGTGCTTTTGCATAGCTTGTATCTAGTACGGATGTTCTGACTCGTCCCGCATGAGGCGTAATGACATTTGGCGTAATTACCTTGCCAGAAATGAAGAGTTCGAAATGACAGTAGTACGGCAAAGTCAGCAATTATCTCGGTTGTTGTAATGAAGACGCTTCTAGTAGTGGTACTGAGAGTGAGAAAGAGCTATTGTTAAAAGGAACGGATGCTCGGTCATTTTTGTCTTTCAGATGGGCTGCAAAAACCACCTACGGAGCTACAGGGGTTGGTTCAGTTTGGCAACGCTAGGAGGTGTCCTCTCATCATACATAGGATGTTATTAGTTATGCTAACTTTCACAATGAAATGTAGGTAGGTACCAAAACCAAAGAGGTCAGCTTTTGTCCATTTACAAGCTGGTGTAATTGAATCTTTCTTTAGTTATCATAAACAACTATGGATAAAATTTAACCACAAAGTTGATTATTTGTGTCATTTCGATCAATTTAGAAGATATTGACATTTACTATTGACATTTTCGATAAAACACTTATTTTGTTATGCGTCAATGATCTGGCAATATAGTATAAACACTTTACAACACAGCTTTATGTCAATTATTTTTGATATTGTGTTCTTTTACATTCACGGAACCCTTTTACTCTATCATAAAAAATCAAAACACCAACCAAAATACCAACACGAAAATTAAATGCTACAATTTTTCCTTTAATAAATTCTGAACAACCGCAAACTCGCATATATTGAACACTTTGACGAAAGATTCATATTCTTCTCTTTGTTATAATGTTTGTGTGACCCAATTTCTATTATTGAGGTAGATAAAAATAGAAAATAAAGAATAAATAAAATTTGTAATTGAATTACGGAGTTTCTTTGAATGTTTTGTGTTTTTTGCAAAAATTTCGAAAGCAAGTTAATTGATTATAGGGCTGTTATCAATGCCACTTCCTTAAGGAATTTTGCGCAAAATTATGAGAATTCATCACCGGTCAAGGAGAATTCGTTTACAAAATTTTTTGCCATTTTTGATTTCTTTATATTTTTTTTATGTTTTATGCATTATGGTTTCCACAATGGCTAAGGCGAAAAAATTAGCCAAATTAAAATGAGAAAGAAAGAAAAAAATAACTAAGGAGAGAATGAAAAAGCAACAGAAAAGAAAAAAGTCAGACAAGTGCGAATAAAATTCGCTCGCCAAGGGTTCCGTGAATGTAAAAGAACACTATATCAAAAATTATTGACAAAAAGTTGTGTTGTAATGTCTTTATATTTCCAGACCATAGACGCATAACAAAATAAATGTTAAATCTTAAATGTCAATAGTAAATTACAATCAAATCTACATATTTTTACTTTTTAACTAAAGACGCGCAATCAAATTGATTGTAAGCTCATTTAATGTGTATTCATGTTTTGTTTTAGGTAGATTTTATAGAAAAATCTACCTTTTTTAAGTTTTATTTTTTAATGTGTCATAGAAACCATTTTCTACATTTTACATTTAGAACTCTTTTCTACATTTTATTTAGCGTATGGTTTTTATGACACATTAAAAAATAAAACTTAAAAAAGGTAGATTTTTCTATAAAATCTACCTAAAACAAAACATGAATACACATTAAATGAGCTTACAATCAATTTAATTGTGCGTCTTTAGTTAAAAAGTAAAAATATTTGAACATTGGGCACAACATTTGAACATTAGATGTTTACATCGAGTGAGCCTATCCATGTTACTACATCGGGCGTTGCCAAATGGATGTCTGCGATGTTGCCATTGTATCGTCGAATTAGACATACAGTTGCTGTGCGAATGAATTTTCACAAATATAAATATCCAGTTTCGAAATGATGAAAAACAAATATGTAATTTTATTATTTAATTTTATTACTATTAATATGTAGTTTTCAAAACAAGGTGTTTTAAGCTTGCTTGCCAAAAAAGAAGTGACAGAGAAAACATTAATTTGTAGTCATAAAAACTAAAAGCGCGCCAAATTATTATACACCACTATTTGACATAAATTTGGTAAATATAATTAGTTATTTAGTTAGACATGGTCAACTATAGATGGCAGTACGGGTAAGTTGGTTGCTTTTAGCTTTTAATATTTACAAATATAAATTAATTCAATATAATTCAATTTCTTTTCAGTATAACTCGGAATATAAATCAAAGGAAAATGTAAATGATACAAGATAAGTGTAAACAAAATTATTTAAAGAATATAATAACAATAATAAAATTTTCTTTCAGCTTCCGTTTTTCTTTTGAGATTGTGATGATTCTGAACATCCCGCGCCCATTGACTAATCAGAGTCAGAAGGTAAATTGCATATTTTGGAGATTGGGCGAATTATTTCCCCACGGTTTGTTTTAATGCTCACAACTCGAACTAAGCCGTCTTGACCTGGAACTATTTTGATGATGCGTCCCATCAACCATTTCGTAGGTGGTACGTCGTTCTCTATTACCACAACAAGATCACCTAAGATTGGATTTGTTGCAGATGTTTTCCATTTGTGGCGTTGTTGCAGTGATAATAAATATTCCTTATGCCATCTTTGCCAAAAATGCTGTACCATTCGCTGAATATGTTGCCACCGGGATAACCTATTTTCTTTGATACCCAAGAGGTTCGGCTCTGGTAATAGTGTTAGTGAATGTCCTATTATAAAGTGACCTGGCGTTAAAGGATCTATTTCGTTTGGTGTCATCTCACATATCGGTCAGAATTCAGGATGGCCTCTATCTGTACCAACAATGTTGTCATCTCTTCAAATGTGAGCCGTGATTCTCCTATTACTCGTTTTAGGTAATATTTGGTTGATTTTATGGCTGCCTCCCATAATCCGCCAAAATTTGGTGCAGCAGGTGGAATAAAATGCCATTCGATATTCTGCGTTGCACAATACCTCATTATTGATGAATCCTTTAGCACCATGTTTAGAGTGGATTGCAGTTCCTTTTCAGCGCCTAAAAAATTGGATCCATTGTCACTATGGATGTGACCACAAATTCCTCGTCGACCATGGAAACGTGGTAAAGCTGCCAAAAATGCCTCAGTCGTCATGTCGCTTACCAATTCTAGGTGAACCGCTTTGGTTGCCATACATATGAAAAGAGCCAAATATGACTTTATTACTTTCGCACCTCGCAATCTGGATACCTTAATGAGTAGTGGCCCTGCATAATCTACGCCTGTATTAAGGAATGGCCGATGATACGTAACTCGATATTGCGGCAATTGTCCAATGAGTTGTTGTTGTTGTTGTGCCTTCAAGCGGACACACCTCACACATCTCCCGATGACTGCACGTACTTCATCCTTGCATCTAATAATATGATAGGTGTGCTTCAATATGGCCATGAAAGCCTTTGGACCAGCATGCAGCTGATTGATGTGCTGATCTCGTATGATCAAGGTTGTAATATAACTTCTTGATGGTATGATTATTGGATGCTTCATATCATATGAAACATCTGCCTTACTCAATCTGCCACCGACTCGCAATAAACCCCCTTGGTCTATAAATGGAAAAAGGCTTATTAATTTTGAATTTTTATTGATTTGTTTATTATTAGTGAGAGCGTTGATCTCCGAAGCAAAGGCATCAAACTGTGTTCGTCTTATGACCAAATTAAATGCGTCTTGTTTGGCTTCAATAAACTGACGTGAGAACTCGAGGTTATCAGCTACTTTGATTGATGATCTCGTACGGAACAGTAGCAAAATTCGAACAATAACGAAGAGCACCTTTGAAAACCTTGAACATCTATCGACGAGCGCGGAAAGCCAGTCATTCATTTTTTCTATATTTATCATCGCCACCGAATTAAGTTTTTGTTCTTTTAATGCTTCGTCTGGAATTTCTGAAGTAATCGTACCTTGATTGGGCCAATCTATCTCTGGTTTCTTTAACCATTGTGGACCAGTCCACCATAAGTGATGGTTGATTAACTCGCCTGGAAGCAGACCTCGCGAACCACAATCGGCAGGATTTGTAATTGATGGGACGTGACTCCATTGACTACGGTTTGTGTATTGTAGAACATATGACACTCTGTTTGACACAAAGGTCTGCCATTTCCTCGGACATGTTGATATCCGGCTCAGCACTATTGTTGAGTCGGTCCACAATCGATACTTGATGGTTTGGCGCTTGAAAATATCCAATAGTGATGTCATCAATTTAGTCAGTAATACTGCAGCACACAATTCAAGACGTGGAATGCTTATTGATTTTATCGGTGCCACTCTTGTCTTCGCAGTAATGATAGTTATAATATAGCCATCTTGCGTCTTCACTCTGCTATATATCACCGCCGCGTATGCCAATTCAGATGCATCTGCAAATCCGTGTAACTCCAATTCTTGACCTTCCGTGTGTAGCCATCTGGGTATTCTAATTTCTTCTAATCTATGCAAATCTCGTCTAATTGTTGCATAATTCTCTGCGATTATGGCTGGTAACGGTTCATCCCACTTCACACCTAATAACCAAAGCTTCTGAAATAATATTTTTATTTTTATTATGACTGGCGATAACCATCCTATAGGATCAAATATCTTCGACGCCTCGGATAGCATACAACGTTTTGTGAGTACATTATTTTCCAATTTCACTTTAAATTGAAACACATCATCTTTGGGCGCATATCTTATACCAAGTATTGATATACAAGCTATATGGAAGAACTGATACCTTCAAAGTTCTTAATAGAAACATCCCTGTCGACTTCTGGAATATTATGTACAAGTTCTTCACTGTTGGAGGACCATTTGCGTAGGTTAAACCCTCCCTTACTCAGCATAACAGTTAATTGTTGGACAATCTGCTGGGCATCCTCTAGATTACTCGTTCCGGACATTAAATCATCAACGTAGAAGTCATTTTTTAGTACATCTGCTGCTTCTGGATATTCACCTTGGTAATCTGATGCGAGTTGGTTTAACGTCTGCGTTGCCAAAAATGGAGCGGATGCTGTGCCATACGTAACTGTCAATAATTTGTAAGTTTTAAGTTCATTTTGTGATTCTTTTCTCCAAACTATTTTCTGGTACTCGCTATCCTTTGGACTAACCCAAATTTGTCGAAACATTTTCTCGATATCAGCCGTAAAGATTATTTTATGAGTACGAAATTTTAAAAGAATTTCTACCAGACTTGACTGCACGATCGGTCCCAGTAACAGTTGATCATTCAACGACTGCCCGTTGGTTGTTTTGGCTGATCCATCAAAAACCACCCGTAATTTGGTAGTTGTACTGCTTTCTTTCATTATGCCGTGATGTGGTAAATAATACTGATTAGTACCAGCATCTTCTGATATCTGCATGTGACCCAGTTGCAGGTATTCGTCTAAAAATTCAGTGTACCGTCTCTTGAAGCTGCTATCACGTACAAAACGTTTCTCTAAACTATACAAACGTCTTACAGCCATAAATTTTGAAATCTCTAGTTTGGGTATATCGTTCTTAAATGGTAGACTTACGATATATTTGCCATCTGCTGCTCTTCGAACCGTGTCTCGATAATGCTGAAGGCATCTCTGTTCTTCTTCGTTGTACGGAACTGCTTCCGCAATCTCCTCTATCTCCCAGAATTTTCGCAGTGTCAGATCAATGTCAAGATGCAGATTAACTGGGACTGGATTACTTGTTCTATCTTCGTTTTCAATTGGAGTGCCGGCTATCACCCATCCTAAACTCGTATTATGGGCAATAAGATGTGACTTTGGAATTCGTTTTTTACCATCACCTATGATGTCGAAAAATAGATCACTCCCAAGTAAGATATCTATTTTACCTTTCCTGTAGAAATCTGGATCTGCTAATCTGACGTTGTTAATTATTTGTAAACCCATAACGTCTTTGACAGATGGTTGATACGAAGAAATAGACGGAACAATTAGCACCTTTGCTGATACTTCATAATTGTCATCTTGGAATCTTGGCCTTATACGCAAACAGGCAACCCCCTTTGATACTCCCGCAGTAACATCGTTGAGCCCTTGAATTATTATTCTGCCATTCACTTTTTTTAATCCTAATCGCTGAAAGCATTCTTCTGTGACAAACGACGTTTGAGATCCAGAGTCAAGCAAGGCTCGACAACGTTGCCAATCGCCACTAAAACGTTCGACTTGAATTTGGGCCGTTGGAAGAATTGCATTTTCAATCGAGTTGGAGTGGCCACATGATGTTGTTTCAAGGTTGCTGGTGCTGACTTGCAAGTGTAAAATTTCACTATGCTTCTTCTGACACAAACTACACTTATGCTTAGATCTGCACTGGTACACTAAATGCGTATCACTCAGACAATTGTAACACCTGTTGTATTTCTTTATGTACTCTCGCCGCTGTTGAACATCCAAAGCGCGAAAATCAGTACAATCGACGAATTTGTGGTCTTTACCACAAAATGCACAAGTTACTGCCACTGCAGTGTGCATTGCCTTAGAGTGCTAAAAATTCTGCTTTGGAGATATGCGTTTTGAAGGTTCTGATTTAACACCTTGCAAAGAATCCATTCGTTTATTTAGAACGGATAACAATTTATCGAAGGTCGGATATTCTAACTCGGCTGACTCTAGCTTCCACATCTGTTTTGTCTCAGCATCCATCTTTTGACATGCAATGTAAATGAGCCAAGGGTCCCGGCTCTCTGCATCAGTGCCAAGTGCCTTTAGGCCACGTACCACCTCATCGCACGTATCGTGTAAACGTGCTATCGATTGTGATGATGCTTGTGTGATTGCAGGCTGCTCAAAATACGTTTGAATGAATGAATCAACAATATATCGCTTTTTATCGTATCTTTTACACAACTTCTGATATGCTTCGACATAATTTGCATCATTTATTGGAAAGTGACTAACAAGAGCGAGTGCTTCACCCCTCAAAAGTCCTTTAAGATACTGAAACTTCTGGGCGGGCGACAAAGTGGCATTCACGTGCACTGTTGATTCAAAAAGATCAAAAAAATATTGCCATTCCGTGTAATTCCCATCGAAGGGAGGAATGCTGGTACGAGGTAGACGAAATTCACTACCCGACGTTTGCGTAGTATTTAGAGTTTGGTCCAAATTTACCGGGGTCGGATTCAATGCAGCCTTTCTAATAGCGCCTTGTAGTTTTGGAACAACTGAATAGTACTGCACGTCGACAGCTTCTATATCCGTTTGAATAACATCTGAGAGTTCAATCATTTGATATTCCACTTCTACGAAGTCCTTGTATAGCTGATTTATTTTCTCTAATCGCACCGTTACATCATCTAGATTTGTGTCGTCTTTCATAGTTTTTACGAAATTTTCTATTCTCGTAATTTGACCTTTAATATAGGTTCTTTTTCCTTTTAGTAGTTCCATCTTCAAACAACTGATGCAAAACTACAATTTGGATCACTAAACAACCAACACGTGGGACGAGAAAAACGCCAATGTACCTAAGTACGAGTATAATAAACTTGTAATAATTAAAGTTTTAAACACCACACTGTTTCACTAGAATTCTTTTTAATTCACTATTCACTTAAATTTAGGATGAAATGAATAATCACTTTATCACACTATGAAATGCGGTTTTTTTTTTAATTTATTTAGAATTACAGTATATAATAACTTATTTCTAGTGAATTGTTTTTTATTTATAATATTAAAATAAATTTATACTCAATGCGTTTTTCCTCGATCTGCTTGTAGTTTTGCTTGATGTAGAGCTCCTTTCCAATTTGATTTCCAAACCTGGATCCTAATCATTCGACTCGAAGGACCAAAAAATGTGCGAATGAATTTTCACAAATATAAATATTCAGTTTCGAAATGATGAAAAACAAATATGCAATTTTATTATTTAATTTTATTACTATTAATATGTAGTTTTCAAAAAAAGGTGTTTTAAGCTTGCTTGCCAAAAAAGAAGTGACAGAGAAAACATTAATTTGTAGTCATAAAAACTAAAAGCGCGCCAAATTATTATACACCACTATTTGACATAAATTTGGTAAATATAATTAGTTATTTAGTTAGACATGGTCAACTATAGATGGCAGTACGGGTAAGTTGGTTGCTTTTAGCTTTTAATATTTACAAATATAAATTAATTCAATATAATTCAATTTCTTTTCAGTATAACTCGGAATATAAATCAAAGGAAAATGTAAATGATACAAGATAAGTGTAAACAAAATTATTTAAAGAATATAATAACAATAATAAAATTTTCTTTCAGCTTCCGTTTTTCTTTTGAGATTGTGATGATTCTGAACAGTTGCAATGTGTTTTATGGTTTGTTGTGAAGCTCCGCAGTCACATTGAGAGGACTCTGAGAGGCCCCACTTGTAAAAAGAATCAGCACAACGTCCATGATTCGTTCTTATTCGGCTTAGTGTAGTCGAGGTATGACGTGGCAAATCGAAACCAGGTTGGATAGAAGTCGGGTTAGTAATAGAATGCCCATTGTTGTAATGAAGCCAGGAGGTGTCCCAGGCATCCAAGATAGTAAAATTAGTTGCCAACAGGTTGCTGGCAGTTTTATGTGGAGACTTTCTTGACTTCAATCGACAAGGAGTATAGTCACCGTAATATTCGGGGGGGGGGGGGGTTAATGGTCTGAATTTTGCACTTTTTAGAATATAACTCAAAAACTGGGCACCGCAAAATTCTAAAAAAAATTGCAACGAATTCTAAATTAGGTGTTCTTTCAAATGACACCCCACTCACTTGGCTCACAGAAGTTTTTTTTTACTCTCTCTACCTCGGTCCCCTAAACACACAGCAATATAATTATTTGAGACTTCGCTATAGTTTTCATACAAAATTTACCAAATTTCCTAGCTCTGTGAATTTTTACAAATTTTTCTGTTAACTAGTGTCGAAACGTAGGGAGGGCCTTGATAAATCTCCACCACCTTAATAAACCTAATTATGAGTATATGGCACTTTTATATATTTTTTATTAAAAACTAACTAATTTTTGTATCATTCCAAATACATTTGAAAATTTTCGATCAGAATAGCTCCAATTCGAGGTAAGAAAACACGAAAAAAACGTCAATTATTCAAAATTATACAAAAAATAGGGAGGTGTAAAATTCCAAAATAAACTTGTAAGGAATTCTGAAATGAAGCCCTTTCATATGATACCATACTTGAATCTATAAAAAAATCTATTTTCTCAAAGATCTCACATCGTACCCCTGTAAACCAAACGAAAACCACTTTAGTTTTATTTGTATCCGTCATTTCATATGGACAGATTAGTTTTATACGCACCTCAAATTTCAAGTTCATAGCATTTATAGTTTACGAGATAATCGATATAATGTGAAAAACTCGTTTTACTCTTACCAATAGTGTTCCGTATAAAAAACAGAACCCTAAAAAATCGGAATTACATTGGAAACCATCATTATACGTGGATTGTTTTTATTTATTCTGGCCTATTGTAAAGTATAAATCCATCGAGATGCCAAACAAAATTAATCTTAACGAAAATTGAAAATAAACAAACAACCAGAAATAGTACATTAGGATGCAAGGACGTAAAGCTTAGGTTTTTGGACGTATGTAGAGCTTGTGAATCGAGGTATCAGCCGAGATTTGCATCGACATTAAGTTCAAAATGGCTTACGTCCGTGCAGCATACACTATTTTATTTATTTCCCGCAAGTAAAATATTTAAAAAAAAATTGTTTAATCTAAATCTAAATCGAAATTAAAAATTTTTAAAATTTTCAAATAATAGTACATTATGATGCTAGGACGTAAAGCTAAAGATTTTGGACGGATGTGGAGTTTGCAAATCGAGGCGCTAGCCGAGATTTGCACCCACATTAAGTCCAAAATAGCTTACATCCGTGCATCATATACTATTTTTTATTCGCCGCAAGCAAAATATTTTAAGAAAAGTTGTTTATTCGAAATTAAAAATATGGAGGGGCTGAAATCTCACAGCTCTGAGATATCAAGACTTCGGTCTGGGTTAAGGATTTTAATAAAGTTTTCGGCAAAAAACTTTTATAAGGACATGGTTTTTAGTTTTAGGCAGCGATGTATATCAAACATAACTCTTTGTTAAAGTACAAGTTTTTTAAATCTCTGTTTAAGAATTTATTACAAAACTAACACGAAACATCAATACGTTGGGGGAAAATTATAATCAAAATTCCAAAACAATTGTGAAAATTAAATAAAATCAAACTTTTTTAAAATTCCAAAAATATTCCAAAAATTAGAATAAAATCAAATATTTAAATTTTTTCTAAATTCCAATAATATTTCAAAAATTCTTAAAAATTCAAACTTTTTTTCCAAAATTCTAAAAATATTGCAAAAATTATTACAAAATCAAATATACAAACTTTTTCAAATTCCAAAATATTTCAAAAACTATAACAAATTAAAAAATGTCCATGTCCTATTTCATTTTAAATTACATTTCCGTCATAAAAACAGCTTCATTTTTTTTCCAAAAAAATTGGCTGAAAATAAATGAAATCATTTTTTGACACACTTGACATTATTTTTGACAAACTTATAATGCCATAATTCTCTATAATAATAATAAAACTTCATTTCAAACAAACAATAAATTATATTTTTTTTTTCAAAAAATTAGGTAAAAAAATAAATAAAAATCTTTCTTTTGACACACTTGACAACATTTTTTGACAAACTTATAATGCCATACTTCTCAATAATAATAATAAAACTTCATTTCAAACAAACAATTGATTTTATTTTTTTATCCAAAAAATTGTGTAAAAAAATAAATAAAAATCTTTCTTTTGACACACTTGACAACATTTTTTTGACAAACCTATAATGCAACAACCCAGATTTCGGTCTCACATACCAATCCCGACCATCAAAATTTCTCCAAATTCAATGTTCCTACTCGTAATCACTTAAAATGAACGTTTTTTTAAGCAAAAAATATACAAATTTCCTTGTTTTGACACACTTGACGATTTTGTTGACACACTTCCGGTACAGTTATCGAACACATCGTCTTTTCGGCTCTTCCCATTGAGTAAAACAATTTTTAGAAAAAAAAATTTTGAAATTCGTCCAGCGGTTTTCTAGATTTCGTCGGTTGTGAAGGCTGGCCGGCCGACAGACAGACACACATTTTTTTTTTTTTGCTTTTTTAGAATCAGTAGGTCCTAAAACGTCGAGAAATGCCAAAAAAGTGGGGGTGAGAATTTCACTTTGAGCTCATGAATGTAATACTTAGGTCTTTTAGACCGAAGTAATTATACATTTTCATAAATTTTAAAATAAAAATATGTGGAACAAGTAACCTTTGACAAAATATTTATTATTTTTTCCAAATTATTGTGTAGCTATGACAATAAATGATAACAACTATTTTAATTGGATAATGAAATTTTGAATTTGAGGGTTGCTTTGATAAAAATTTTTATTTTTCATAGAATTTAAACAAATACAAATCCTTTTTACTTTTTGGACGTAGCTATGACAACAAAATAAATAGTTGAAAAGTGAAACTTTAAAGCCGCAAATCACAGTAATAAAGTAACACTTTAATATGTAGGCGAATAAAAAATATTATAAATGACAGATACAATATCTTCAATAAATGAAAATTATTTTGTAGGAATTCTTTTAAAATGGAAATATTCTTTTAAAATTTTTATTAATTTATAATTCTATTAATGCATATTTCTTTTAAAAAAAATAAAATATTCGTGATAGTCTCCCGTGATAGCCCACCTATTCTAAATAGTTTCTCAATCATTAGTATAATTAAAATGTGATAGGTCAAATTGAATGATGCTATTATATTTTAGAGAATTTCGTTGGGTTAAATTTAAATAAAAATAAAGAAATTACCTTGATAATGACATACAGTATGGTGTCGAAATTATTTAGAAAATAGAACTCTTATAAGTATTGAAATCTAGTGTCTTCTTTAACTCCAAAAGTATTATTTGTTTGTAAAATCGATATTTCGGTGCATTATTAAGACTTTTTATCTACTTAAGTTATCGGGTGAGCAAAGTACAACATTATTGATTGATTGACAGTCAATGCTATGGTAAATAATACATGCGGCCATCAATGGAATGGCAATAACTTGAAAATAGAAACAGTACAACATAACCACATTTGTTCAAGGTTAAATTTGAGCAAGTTTGATCTTTAATGAAAGGCGCCTAAAGTTTAAAACAAGCTAGTAGGAAAAATATGCTAATGACGAATAAACTACATATAAAAAAATCAGGTTCCTTTGCTTTTATGAATCACAAATATATCATTCAATACAATAGTTATTTATGTATCAAGGGAATTATAAGGATGTTAATTACCGAGGGAAACGTTTACTACCCGAGGGCCTCTAGCCCGAGGGCTAGTAAGTTTCACAAGGTAATTGATATATAATAATTCACGTGATACATAAATAATTTTATTTTTTACTACCTAAAACATTTATTTTTATCAAGTATTTGATAGCATGATTTTTCGTTTTAATTGATTAAGTTAGTTGTTTTTTCATTTCAAATTGTATTGCGGGGTATTGTTATTCGTTACTGTGGCTTTATGTAAATAATGTTGTTTATAAATAAACAAAACAAAGATTTATAATGAAAACTAGGTCTATTATGAATCCATAACTCCCTCTTATAATTCCCTTGGGAATTAAGAATGTCATTATTATTTCGGTAACTAAGGTCTAAACGACTTATAATAAATCAGCAAAACATAAAAAAATTAATGTATATAGTTTTTTATTCGCCTACATATATTAAAGTGGTACTTTGTTACTGTGATTTGCGGCCGTAAAGTGTCACTTTTTAACCATATATGTTGTTGTCATAGTTACGTCCAAAAAAGCAAAAAACATTTGTATTTGTTTAAATTCTATAAAAATTGAAATTTTTATCAAAGCAATCTTCAAATTCAAAATCTCACAATCCAATTAAAATACTTGTTATTATTTGTTGTCATAGTTATACAATTATTTTGAAAAAAATAACAAATATTTTGTCAAAGGTTACTTGTTCAACATATTTTCATTTCAAAATTTATACAAAATTATAGCTTGATTTAGAATAAACAATTTTTTTAAAAATATTTTGCTAGTGGCGAATAAAAAAAAAGTGTATGACGCGCGGACGTAAGCTATTTTGGACTTAATGTGGGTGCAAATCTCGGCTAGCGCATCGATTAGCAAACTCCACATACCTCCAAAATCTTTAGCTTTACGTCCTAGCAACATATTGTACTATTTTAGCCTCTAAATTGAAATATTTCTGATTATCAGAAAAGGAAAACATTTTGGCAATTATTTTATCGACTGTATTGTTATCCGGTAAAAAATGTTGAAATTATTGAGTTCCCCTAATTGTTTTAATGTCCAAAAACCCCATCAAAAGAAATTCCTCCTGTAGTTCGATAACTCCTGAAGACACAGAAACACAGATAGTGTGAAAAGGCCTAAAAAATTAACACGCGCATAACTCCGATTCAGAGTACTCAAAAAATAAATAACTTTTTTTCTTTCGTCAACAGATTAGCTTCTTGATTTCAAAACAGTGCAACTAATTCAAATTTTTTGTTTTATCGTAATAAATCTAAATTTTTTATTCTTACAGTCGAAATTTTTAATTTTTTTCGCCCGATTTGAACTTTTGTTGATTCACTTTTGGTAGATAGAAAACTTTATCTGCACTCTACGGCTAGAGCTTTGAATGACGGTGGATAAACTATCTTTACTTAATTTTAGAAACATGCATTACATACCATTGCAAACTAACAACATATTTGGTGTAGATGATAAAATTTGTAACATCATGATGTGTTAAATTCCAATACATATAGTTTTGATGTTTAAATGTAATTGTTTTAGATTATACTTTCATTTTTCTATTTCATAAAATTATGTTCAGCAAAAAAAATTATTGATCAAAACAAACCAACCGTATAAAACGATATTTAAATAAAAACCAAATTAAATAATTATCAACATTTAGGCAAAATCCCTTAAGATAATTATCCCGAGGTGCAGTTTTTGCAAAAAAATTTACCAGTTTCCTTTTTGCTAGTCCTAAAGCTTCATGATAATCGGAATAATGGTATATTAATGCATAAATGACAAAGAGGCATACTTTCAATTTTATATATATATAGATTCAATATTTATTTAGCATGATGACTCGATTGCTTGATGACTCAAATTATGATTGATGACTCGAATACACAACGCCCCCTGTGTTTTTAAATCAATCTTTTGTGATGAAGATGTCAACTAATATTGAAAGAGAAATACATTTTCCTTATTTTATTTCACGGGAATGAAATTATTGAAAATAATGATGGGAAAACCAACATTTTATTATTTTTAGCACTGCCTGCCAAAAAAATATTTAATTTTCTTGTTAGTATCAAAATAAAAATAATTTGAACGAAACGGAAAAAGACAATAGCAGTAACTTTAAAAAACTGCATTATCGATCAATATTTTAAAATTCGTAAAAAGAAATTTTTATGATTTTTATGAATTCATGAATAAAAAAACAATAATTTTTATTCAAAAACAATTGAACTCTTGACCTATAGCACCTCAGTCGACCACGATAATTATATTGCAATTTGAAACTTTTCGACCGAATAGAGGTTTTTTATATTTAAACACATATATGTGTGATGATACTCGAATATATAAATTTTCCCAATAGAAAATCGCACAACGCGCCTAAAGAAGTTTTCACTTCAAAAACAAAAAAGATTTACATCTACTATCACACCTCAGAACTTATGATTTTGTGTGATCTAGGGCTTGAAAGGTCTTTATGGGTTGTTGTAATACATCGTGTAATACAACACAGCACATTTTATTTAAAAAAAAATCGTCGTTCAAAGCTGCCCCTATTAGTTTTCTTACTATAAAAATCTCACAGCATATGAAATCTTACAACTGCGCTGCGACTCCTGCGAGTGAAAAAAGTTGGATCATCTCATCTTTTCACATATCGTTTCGTGAAAAAAATGCAAACATCCAAATTACAATTTATCTTGAAAATTTAATTGAATCACACACATTTTTTGTTATTACACTTTGCGTAAAATATGTTGCACCATCTATTAAATTATTAAAACCTCTATTAACGTAAAAAATTTAAGATCTACTGTAAACAAACTTTACGTGTTATGCTATAATATGTAAAACGTTTTGTTAAAAATTTAACCACCTACTTACAGGATAAATAGATAAAACATATGTTTAGCTTCTAGACCGGGAGGCAGCGTTGCAAATGAAAAAGTCATTTGATGCCGGTTGATTTTTATTTATTTTAATTAATTAACTCCAGCTGATGATATATTTGGCCGTCAGCTGCTAAAGTAGTGGGGGGCGTGGTTGTGGGGGAGTTTTAAACTGGTAAAAAAAACGAATTCCAAAAGTAATTTGATGCCGCTTCAAAATTTGTATGATGCATGTTTACACCATAACAATTGAAAAAAAAGTCGTCAGCTGATTGGCGGATGGGGGATTATACGTCAGCTCCTCGTATACATCAGTATAAAAATGCAATATAGTCAAGACTTTTCTGCATAGGATCTTGATGAAACTTTGGCAAATGATCCAGGTTCACTTGAAAATGGAAAATCTGAATTTATTTTAAATTTGGACAAAATGGCGGGGGGTCTCCCGAACACCTCTAAGTTTAAATCTTCAATAACTCCTAATCCCGACTTATGATCTTATGGAAACTTGGTATATAAATTTTTAGTACTGTTTCCAATATTTCTGCGTACCAACTTCCGGTTTGACAGTTCCGGTTAAAAAGTTTTTTTCCAGGTATTTATCCCTACTGTAGCCTACAATTACCGATCGATTTTCATGAAACGTTGGTAAACGCTTTCAAGTAACATGAAAAACATTTTGTTAGCTTTTGAAGTACATTGGATAAAGGGTTGGGGAGTCCACCATACAACAGATGGTTTTTTCCACAATGTTTTTTATGTTTGTTGGGAGCATAAAACATTCGTTCGGGAATGAATTTTGACGACACTTTGGAAAAAGATGCAAATATGTATGGCAAAAAACTGATTAGTTTTTGAGCGATAGTGAACCAAATTGTGAGGGGTGACGCAAACACCTGTTTTTTTAAAGTTTAATAACATCTGCACCTGATAATCGAATTGGATGAAACTTGGTACATAAACATTTGGTACGGTTCACAAAAGTTTTGCATCCCAACTTCCGGTTTTTCATTTCCGGTAAAAATGTTTGGTACTCCCAACAAACATTGCAAAAATGGTGACACAATAAGCAGGTGTTCGGGAGGCCCTCCACCACTTATCTCAATATTGTCCAAAAACTAATCAGTTTTTTGTCATTTAAGTCTCCATATTTTTTCAAAGCGTCACTAAAATTGATTAATGAATGAAGTCTGTATGCTCCCAACAAACTTTAAAAACCAAGTGCGAAAAGTCAGTAGTTGTATGGTAGACCCCGCCACTTTGATCAATGTGTCCCAAAAGATGATAACTATTTTTCACTAATTGAAAGTTTTTCCATAAGTTTCATCATAATCACTTCATTATTGTAGGCACTGAAAAAACGTTAAAAAATTACGAACCAAAATTTTTTACCGGTAATGAAAAGCTGGAAGTTGGGATGCAAAACTGTTGTGAACCGTACCAAATGTTTATGTACCAAGTTTCATCCAATTCGATTATCAGGTACAAATGTTATTTAGCTTTAAAAAGAACAGGTATTTGGGGGACCCCCCACCACTTTGTTCACTATCGCTAAAAAACTAATCAGTTTTTTGCCATACATATTTGCATCTTTTTCCAAAGTGTCGTCAAAATTCATTCCCGAACGAATGTTTTATGCTCCCAACAAACATAAAAAACATTGTGGAAAAAACCATCTGTTGTATGGTGGACCCCCCAACCCTTTATCCAATGTACTCCAAAAGCTAACAAAATGTTTTTCATGTTACTTGAAAGCGTTTACCAACGTTTCATGAAAATCGATCGGTAATTGTAGGCTACAGTAGGGATAAATACCTGGAAAAAAACTTTTTAACCGAAACTGTCAAACCAGAAGTTGGTACGCAGAAATATTGGAAACAGTACTAAAAATGTATATACCAAGTTTCCATAAGATCATAAGTCGGGATTAGGAGTTATTGAAGATTTAAACTTAGAGGTGTTCGGGAGACCCCCCGCCATTTTGTCCAAATTTAAAATAAATTCAGATTTTCCATTTTCAAGTGAACCTGGATCATTTTCCAAAGTTTCATCAAGATCCTATGCAGAAAGGTCTTGACTATATTGCATTTTTATACTAATGTATACGAGGAGCTGACGTATAATCCCCCATCCGCCAATCAGCTGACGACTTTTTTTTCAATTGTTATGGTGTAAACATGCATCATACAAATTTTGAAGCGGCATCAAATTACTTTTGGAATTCGTTTTTTTTACCAGTTTAAAACTCCCCCACAACCACACCCCCTGCAAGTCTGACGGCTGACTCTTATTTTCTACATCACAAATAATTAATCTATCTATAAAAATTAAATTCAATCGGCGTCAAATCACTAACTAAATGCAACGCTGCCTCCCGGTCTATTCATTTGCATAACAAAAACGTTAATTAAAATGATATTGTTAGGTCTTCCATATGTGTTTTATTGCAAGCTGGTGTTTGAAAATTACGAAGAAAACATTTCTTTTCAACACCGGTTTAGTTAAAACATCAATAATTTAAAATCCTGGCACTTGGTTTTTATGATATTGTGTTTAAAAACTTTTGGTATTGTTTTCTAAAGTTATGCATTAAAACATTCGGTTTGCACCGTTCTACACTTTTTAATTGAATCGTAAAAGGATGAACCGCAAGCATTACTCTGGGGGCTCAGGTCAATTCGATTTAATCTCTGTGAAAGTTCGTTCATCCATAATATATTTGTAGGCAAATTTCCATCAGTATCGATATAGTTAATATCGATTATACTTTGGTATCCTTTTGACTCTCACGCATCAATTAACTAACGTGCAATTTATTCAATAAAACTCTCACGAAATTAAGGTGACAATAATTTATTACTTCGGTCTAAAAGACCTAAGTATTATATTCATGAGCCAAAAGTGAAATTCTTACCCTCACTTTTTTTGGCATTTCTCGACCTTTTAGGACCTTCCGATTCTAAAAAAGCAAAAAAAAAATGTATGTCTGTCTGTCGTCTGTCCGGCCTTCTGGCCGTCCGTCATTACCTACGCTGCAGGGAAAACCACTGGAGAGATTTCAAAAATTTTTTTTTCTAAAACTAGGTATACTCAAGGGACAGGTCCGAAAGGACGCTGTGTTCGATAACTGTACCGGAGGTATGTCAAAAAAATCATTATGTGTGTCAAAAATAGCAATTTTTCATATTTTTGGCTTAAAAAACGTCCATTTTAAGTGATTACGAGTAGGAACATTGAATTTGGTGAAATCCTGATGGTCGGGATTGGTATGTGAGATCAAAAACTAGATTGTTGCATTATAAGTTTGTCAAAAAAATGTTGTCAAGTGTGTCAAAAGAAAGATTTTTATTTATTTTTTACCCAATTTTTTGGAAAAAAATTAAATTAATTTTGTTTGTTTGAAATGAAGTTTTATTATTATTATTGAGAATTATGGCATTATAAGTTTGTCAAAAAAATGTTGTCAAGTGTGTCAAAAGATTTTTATTTATTTTTTTACCCAATTTTTTGGAAAAAAATAAAAATGTTTGTTTGAAATGAAATTTTATTAGTATTATTGAGAATTATGGCATTATAAGTTTGTCAAAAAATAATGTCAAGTGTGTCAAAAAATGATTTCATTTATTTTTTTAGCCAATTTTTTGGAAAAAAAAATGTAGCTGTTTTTATGACGTAAATGTAATTTAGAATGAAATTGGACATGGAAATTTTTTAATTTGTTATAGTTTTTGAAATATTTTTGGAATTTTGAACAAGTTTGTATTTTTGATTTTGTAATAATTTTTGCAATATTTTTAGAATTTCGGTAAAAGTTTTAATTTTTGATTTTGTAAGAATTTTTGGAATATTTTTAGAATTTTGAAAAATTTTAATATTTGATTTTACTATAATTTTTGGAATTTTGGAAAGATTTTCAATTTTTGATTTTGTAATAATTTTTGCAATATTTTTAAAATTTTGGAAAAAGTTTGTAGTTTTAAGAATTTTTGAAATATTATTGGAATTTAGAAAAAATTTAAATATTTGATTTTATTCTAATTTTTGGAATATTTTTGGAATTGTGAAAAAGTTCAATTTTATTTAATTTAACAATATTTTTGGAATTTTGATTATAATTTTCCGGCAACGTAGCGATGTTTCGTGTTAGTTTTGTGATAAATTTTTAAACAGAAATTAAAAAAAACTTGTACTTTAACAAAGAGTTATGTTTGATATACATCGCTGCCCAAAACTAAAAACCATGTCCTCATAAAAGTAGTTTGCCGAAAACTATATACAAATCCTTAACCCAGACCGAAGTCTTGATATCTCAGAGCTGTGAGGTTTCACTCCCTCCATATATTTTCTTATGTTTTTCTTACAAAAAAAGAAACCACACTTTTCAAATTATATACATATTTTCATATTACGTTTGCAAATTAACTATCAATTAAATTCAGTTATAAGTTCAGTATGTTACACTTATCACTATAAAACAATATAATTAATCTATGAGCAATTTCACGCAAGTTCAGCAAATTTTTGGGAAATTTTGACTTGACCCCTTTTAATTTTGATTATTTTTTGTTTATGGATAGTCTTTCATAAATAAAAAATACAAGTTCTCTTAGAATTTTTTTTTTCGACCAGGGGTCTTCACAGGGTGCCCCTCAATTTCTTGTTATTTTGTGATGTGAGTGCATTTTGACGAGCGATTGCAGAAAAACTACTGAATCGATTTTCATAAATGATATGTCGTTGAATAGGTATTAGAACATTTTTTTTTTAAACTAAATGAAGCTTATTTTATATCTAACCACTTGTGAAAGTTTGGGACTTGCGTTATTTTTTGTTTTAAAGATAAAATTCGTTGTGCATATGACTGTCGGGAATCAGTTTTTTTTGTTCTGAAGGAAAATTATAAAAATGGCGATTTTTAGATTCAAATTTTTTTTTATGTTAAATATCAAATATTTTATTATTAGATGAACTTTTTAAAAAGCAATTTCAGTCAAAATCAGCAAAATTTTGCGACATTTTGACTCGACCCTTTTTAATTTGGTTTATTTTTAGTTTATAGATAGCCTTTGATAAATGAAAAATACGACTTCAAGTAGAATTTTTTTTAAATATTATAATATGAATTATTATATTTTTAAATATAATAATATAATTATAATAACAGTATAATGATAATAACAAACAATAGTAATGCTACGCGTCATTTGGTTGAAAAAAGTAAAACTCTACATAAAAATAATTTTCAGCATTCATCTGCGACGGATAAAAGAGGTGTATCCACAACAGATATAAATGTTGTGGAGCAGTTCTATAAAAGTGATGAAATCAGTAGATTATTGCCAGGCAAACTAGATGCAATATCTTTAAAAAAAGGAGATGAGCGCATAAAAACACAAAAGCGCTTATTGCTATGTACATTAAATGAAGCTTATGTGGAGTTTAAAAATAAGTTTCCTGATGTGAAAATAGGATTTACCAAATTCACGTCCCTTCGACCACAAGAATGTATAAAATTATCCCAAGGAGTTCATAATGTGTGCGTGTGTACCATACATCAAAATATAAAACTAATGATTCAACACTCTAAGATGTCTTGGATTACTGATGCTGCTTTCCAGAATTATAAAACATTAATTGATTTTGTTTCATGTGGTGAATTAACAGAAGATAGTCATACTTTGAAGTGTAATGAATGTTGAAAAAAACTTCAACAACTGGAAGAAAAATTACTAAATGATTTTGACGTTAAAGGAATCCTTCAAGTCAAATATCAACAATGGAATACCACTGATCGATGCAATTTGGATACTTTAATAGAAACTGTAGAAGAATTTATGAAAAAATTTATTTACCGTTTACAAATTGTGATACCACACAACTTTATAGCAAAACAGCAATCTACATTCATTGAGGAAAAAAAAATTAGAAGCAGGAAGTGCTTCGTTCAAGGGGATTTTTCTGAAAACTACGGCTTCATAGTTCAGGATGCGGTTCAAGGTTATTATTATAATAATTCACAAGCTACTATTCATCCATTTGGCATTTATTTTAAAAGTGCCGCAAGTGAATATATACAGCACCGAAGTTTTATACTCATTTCAGATATAAACGATCACAACAGTACTACAGTCCATCTTTTCATTACAAAACTTATTGAATTTATCAAAACGCATATAAATTCTAATATTACGAAAATAATTTATAACACTGACAGTGCACCTTCTCAATACAAAAATAAACATAACCTAATTAACTTATGCCACCACAAAAAAGACTTTAAGGTTGATGCAGAATGGCATTTTCATTCTACCAGCCATGAAAAGGGACCTTGTGATGGAATTGGTGGTACACTGAAGCGTGCTGCACACCGTTATAGTATGGCGGGCAAAGATATTATTGATACACCAAAAAAATTTTTCGAATGGGCTTTAAAATAGGAATCTACCATGAACTTTGGATACGCCGATAAAAATGAATATCAATTAACAAAAAAAAAATACAAAATCGTATTGTAATTTAATGTTAAAATACAATATTTTACTTTCTGACCATAATAACATAATACGAACATAATACTTCTCCAGTCAAAAGTTCCTAAATAGATTTTGTTATATATACGGTTTTTTTGTTTGCAGTCGAGACTGTCAAATTATTTTTTATAAGAGTGACAAGTGATTACTAAAAGTGACAAATAAACATTTCGTTTTTTTATGCCATCTAATATAAAGAAAGTAATTGCAGAACTGTTTTCCTAGAAGTTTCTTTTGAACTTCTGTTTGTAAAATAAGTAAATCATTTTTAACAATTGTATTTATTTTATTTATTGTACTACATATATAATTTTTATAATGTTTTAAAAAGTTCATCTAATAATAAAATATTTGATTTTTAACATAAAAAAAAATCTCTTAGTTTATAACGCCATTTTTATAATTTTCCTTCAGAACAAAAAAAACTGATTCCCGACAGTCATATGCACAACGAATTTTATCTTTAAAACAAAAAATATCGCAAGTCCCAAACTTTCACAAGTGGTTAGATATAAAATAAGCTTCAATTTAGTGCATAAGTGCAAATTTAGTGCAAATAAGCTTCAATTTCAACGCATGGAGAGATCAGTTTTTATTAATTTGTTAATTTTTTTCTATTTTTTGATCCACGGGTGTGACAACCCCGCGTACTCCAGTCCCTGTTATTGGCACATGAGTTAACGTGAGATATCACATACCACTGGCAATAGCAGTGAGATATCACTAGCCAAGGTGATATCTTAGGGGTGCTGGCGGATGAACTGTATTCAGTCAACGGTAGCACTCTCAATCTTAGCTAATGAATATTCCTTGATGCTGGAACGCTGTAGCTTGCTCGAAGAAACGAGCTTTCATATAACTATATATCTGAGCTTTAATCATTGAAAAATATACTACGTCCCATAATCAAGGATTATGCCATTAGCTAGACTATTGGCAAACCAATTTTAGTTTTGTTCCTGCAAATTTTTAAAACGAATTTGCTTTTTATCTCTTATTTTATTTTTATTTTCCCTATCCTATCATGAAATATTGGCCTATGTCATATTTTATATGTGATAGGATTTATAGTTTAGTTGTCCATTATTTAACAAAACATATTAAAAAAACAAAAAAAACAGATTTGCGTCCATTAACATCCTTAGAACGCATGTTGTTGTGGGACCTTGGTCTTAAAAGGTTTTTATGTGTTGTTGTGACACATATTGTAATTCCTACTAGACATCGCATTTTATTAAAAAAAAAAAAAAAGTTAAAAAAAAAAAAAAAAAGGTTATGCCATCTTTTTTTCAATTACACCGTTTTTTCTTATGTTACACCGTTAAAAATTATTTCCAAAAATTAACAGTGTACATTTTTAAGAACTTTGTTCTAATACCTATTCAACGACATATCATTTATGAAAATCGATTGAGTAGTTTTTCTGCAATCGCTCGTCAAAATGCACTCACATCACAAAATAACAAAAAATTGAGGCACCCTGTGAAGACCCCTGGTCGAAAAAAAAAATTCTAAGAGAACTTGTATTTTTTATTTATCAAAGACTATCTATAAACAAAAAATAATCAAAATTAAAAGGGGTCAAGTCAAAACGTTGTTGAATCTACGTGAAATTGCTCCTATATTTAGACTTTCCTTCATTTTAAGTTAAAAAAATTAAAATTAGCCATGAACTCAACTTTTCTATTTCAAATCTTTTCACAAACCCTCCAACTTTTCATTTCTTTCTTCTTCGTCACTTACTTTCGTTTTTGATTTAAAAAATTCGCTAAGGTAAATTGATCCAAAATTGATAAGTACTAAAATTTTAGTTTGAATGATTTTGTATAAAAAAAACGTTACATGAGTAAACCTATTTTTAGAAATAAAAATTTTGAAATCCGTTCAGCGGTTTTCTAGATTTCGGCGGTTGTGACGGCCGGCAGACAGACATACATTTTTTTGCTTTTTTAGAATCAGTAGGTCCTAAAACGTCGAGAAATTCCAAAAAAGTGGGGGTAAGAATTTCACTTTTGGTATTAAATATTCAACAACTTAATTGTTTCACAACAACAGGAAAGCAATACAGCAAACAATATTCCTGACTAGAATATTCTTCCAACAGCTTCGAAACTCCAACGGTTTATTGTAGAAATTTCCAATTCACAACGTTCAAAATAATACACATAATAATTGTACTCAATAACACTTATAACTTTATTATACTTATAACTTTACACAAAAACTAATTTAAAGATCACTTTTATAATTTTAACTTCACTATCGCAGGTTTAAAATAAAACTAATTCTGTCTTGCAATTTATCCCTCTTTATATATGATTTCGCGCTATCTAGAAAATTCTAGGTCACTTTTTAGTAACTTTGAGAAAATAGTAGAATATTCGATTATTTTACGTTACTTTCATTTAATTCATAAAATCATTTATTTATGTTGACAATGACCCTAATTCTAAGAACAGGACAACAACAACAACCATTATTCATTTCATTCATTTGTTGTAGTATTTTGTCGATTTGATATTCCTGGAAGTGACCGTAATCGTCTAGATTTTTCTGTAATGGTCTAGATTTTTCTGTAATCGTAACAATATGTATGTATGATGAACTTTGTATTATATTTTTCTCAAAACAAAAAATTTATAACTGTATTATAATTTAGTTGAAATTCATATAATAAATATATTATTATTTTGAATTATTAGAAGTTTATACTTGTATTATAATTTAGTTAAAAAATTCATTTAAGACAATATTTATTAAAATAAATTTGAAATAATTTTTATAAAATGAAATTAAACTTTAATATTGCTAATTATATATAATTTTTTTATTTCTATTATATAAAAGTTTATTTATATTAATCTTATGGGTGGGGGGGTGTTGTGTAGCACAACATTATGCTATGCAACGGAATATATAAATAAACGTTGATCTTTCTAATTAAAATGAAGTTATAAATACATTTTAGCACATAATTAATTGATGTACTAAATAGATATTTAAGGAGAATTTTAATTGAAATAGATTCAGAATTGATTTGATGATCAAATAATAAACATTTAAATATTAATAAATTATTTAATTATGTAAACATTTATAGTTTTAAAAATAAAAGAAACAAAAGAAAGTTTTTTTCTAATAAATGTTTTCATTCATATTGTGAATTTATATTCTATTGTGTTTTGTGAACGACGACCATCCACAACACCATCTAGGTCAAAGTGTTTTTAAGCAAAAACATTAACAACCATCAATACCGGTTCTCCAATTAACCGATAGTCAACTAATATAGTTGATAAATTGGAAGAAACTATGGGCTGATCACTTATATAAAACTAATCGATTAAAATAAGTCTCCATGGGAAACTCGGCCATAAAATTGAGTGAATTGATGAAATTAATACAGGTGAAGGGGCCACTTGCTGACAGCCTACGTTGTTACAATGAACATAACGGCACCAAAAATGGCTTTCAAAGTCTCAACACCTAATTGTGATTTTTCTCATGTTCACACTTTATTTACCGCAGAAGATACGCGTCACTTTGCAGCATTAGTAAGGACAGTGTGTATTTCACAATGATGAAATGTTTCTAACAATTTATTTTCTATTGCGATGGTTACTAAACCTGTATATTCATTCCCATTCTCCTGCCGATTTTTGTAAAGAATACACGACCAGTGGGGAACCACTCGTTGTGGATTCTTTACAAAAATCGGGATAAAAAAATAATTAAAAATTAGGACTGTCCCGCTAAAAGCTGGACGTATGGGGCGGGACCTTACAATAAACTCTAAAAATTCAAAAAGAACTGCAGTATAATTACACTATTATTAAACAAATAAGAAACGACATGAATCAGATCATTGTACATTTGAACATTTTCTGTGCGCTGCAAAAACTAACTCCATTCTGATTAAAAAACAAGTAAGATCAAATGCAAATTCGAACAATACAATATGACATCAGATTAAAAATTATTTATTTTTTTGAAATGAAAGAATACGAAAAGTTTCTTATGATAAGTTGCGCATCAAATCTTCTAGGAAGAATATTCAAATCCTTTAATTTTTAATGAGATCAAAATGATAAAATAAATTTCATAAACTTTAAAGATATCGAAAATTTATGGTCAAGTCATTAAACAAAAAACAAAACTTTAAAATTCTCTTCACTTATTTATATCTATTGATTATGTCAACCAACTTTTAACTTAACTTTCAATCCCCAAATGCATTTTCATCAAACTTTCATCCAAATAATAAAACTAAATAAATATATTAAATTGTTTTGTATTCCGTAAACTTTTCCTAATTTATCTACTACGAGTAATACGTAAGTTCGTAGTAAATTTTCAAATCACTAAAATGCATATACACAATACCATAAACTGAATTCGAGATTCTTATTACTATTTTCTGTTTTCCATAAGTTTAATAATATAAATTTTATTTTTATCAAACAGCAAAAAAATAAAGAGAAAAAAAAATCTAAAAAAAAGAAAAACGAAAAAAGGATGAAATTGTTTTTCCGAATTTCCTCTCTTTTACTCAACGTTGTGATATGAAAATTTTGTTGTTTTTTTTTGTTCGAATATCTTCATAACAAAAATAAAAACAGAAATTGGTTTTTCAGTTGATTTTCCGTTTTTTCCGTTTTTTTGTGTGGAATATTTAAACTTTAGTCTATATTCGAACGGTACGTTGAACGGATGCTTTTCTCGAAATAAAGCTTAAAAATTGTTTTCAAAATTACGAAAATGTATTTTCCAATGGAAATATTATAGATTTGTTTTTTTTTTGTTTTTGTGTAGTTGAATGAGAAAAAACGTTAAGTTGTTTTGAAAAAAAAAAAATTAAAATAAATAAATTTAATTTATTATAAATAGAAAATTAATTAAAAGGGTGAAAAAATTAAAAGGTTTTAGGATTTATTTCTATTGAAAATTAATGGAAAAATTATAATTTTCCACAGTTGTTTATCAGTAGAAAATTTCCACATAGTTTTTTTTTATAATTATCTTTAGGGTTGATAGTTTGTTTTATGTTGTTGTTTTTGTTTTATTAACTCAAATTATTATTGTTTATTTGTTTTGTAAATAGTTAAATAATTTAGTGGAACAATTTATTTTTATTACTGTAACAATAATACTGGTTCGAATTCAAAAGATTTCCAGTTTCTTTTGTAATTCAAACAAAAATAAATAATAATTTTTTGTCGTTGAAGCCTTAGTTTTATTATCCAAATAGACGATAAACTAGTTTAAAATAAATATTAGAACATGAAATTATTTAATTTTGAATATAAATTAAATTTATTTTTAATAACAATAATTTTAAAAACAATAAATTCAAGTGAGTTTCCTGAACGTGAGTGTTGCGATCCTATATATCCTGAACCGGAGCCTATACCACCTGCATTACCCACAACAACATTACCATCGTCATCGTCCACTCTAACGGGACGTTCAGGTAAATTCAATTTGATTAATTTTTTATTGTGTGGGTTTTTTATTATATCCATGCGGTCGTATATGATAAATTAAGTGATAGTAAAAGATGTTAATAGAATTTAGTTGGTTTTTCATCGGAAATTGATTTTATTATTATTTTAATGTTTTGTTTTCGTTCAACAATTAACTTACAGTTATATGTTTTAGCAGGTTTGTGGTTGGATATAAATTAAATTGAAGCTATTTTGATTAGTTTATATATGAGCTATAAAAATTAATTGTTTTATGATTGCGTAATGTTGGATAGGATTTACAGATCTGTTTATTTTTATAATTTATATTACCCATGAAAAATGTTATGACATTTACAGTTTTTGTTTGTTCATGTGGTGGTGGTGTGATGAAAAATATTTACATATTTTAAAAATAAGTTTTTATAGAATGGGGTGGAATTAAACATTTACATTTTTTATCGTTTCAAAAAAACAAAATTGTAATTATTTATTTACCACACGTTATTTGTGTTTTAATTGTCAACGGTATTTAACCCCATCTTATGGGTTTTATTTGTTACAGGATCTTAGTTTACGTTTTTTTGTTATTTTTATGTGTAAATGGATTCAATACAGTTTAGTTAGTATTTGACGAAAATAATCTGAAATGGTTGAAATTTGTATTTTTAAATAGTTAGTTTTTTAATTTGTTGTGAATAAAATAATACTTGGACGAATTACTAACCTCTTATTATGAGAATTAACCCTAGGTCTTCCTGAATAAGCTCTTGTCTATTTAAAAATGAGTTCCGTAAACCGAAAACTGAATTGAGATTGTCTGGTTTGCCTACTTTAGAGCAGGAAACATATAATTATTCATGCAAGAAGCAATCTAGAGTTAAACCGTAGACTTCTAATTATTGGTCCTGAGCTTTGTTGATGGTGATTGAAAATGTCAATCGAATTAGAAATTTTGTTTTTTCAATATTTTAAATTGAAAGGAATGCGAGCAATGAGGACAACTTCTCCTTTGAAACGTTCTCTCAATATTGTTTCTTCTACTGCGTTGCTCATTAATTTTTTTTACGGTGGTTGATATTCGCAACATGATAATTCCCATTCCCATTACACTTAAGTTCAAGAAGCAAGAATAGTAAGCAAGAATAGCAAATTGTGATTCGCATGATTTTTTTCGAATATTTAGGCTAGAGGCTAAATTAACCGGCACTTTTCCGTTTAAAATTTTCAGCAATTGATGTAAGACTATCTCAGCTGATCAATCGTTTCGAAGCTAGAAACGCATATTTGTATTTAATGTTAACTTTTTTACGTGTCGCTACAAAATAGTGTATTTCAGGTAAATATTTATTTCATCCGATGGTGGTGATCGAGGAGCTACAGATAATGTTTGTCTGAAATCTCCTGCCATCAATATTGATGCACTTCCAAGCGGTCTGATGTTTCCACGTAAAGCTGGAAATGATCGATCATGAGCTTCGACTGATTTTTTTGTGCTTTGAAAGCTTTGCTGAATTACATATTCAATGACAATTTCATAGTGGAATAAACAGTTTTTCCATCTAGTAGCAATGCTACAAATTTTCGGAACAACACAAGAGCTATGTCATTTTGTAATTAATTTACTGCCAAAATTAATTTAATAAGGAATGTTTTACCAGTTCCTCCTAGCAACCCCGCCATTGTTTGTTTGCACTATTTGCTCGTAGTTATCTTTTTGCTAAAGCGTTTGCTTAAGAATATATGATTTCACATACAACAGCAGTATTGTAAGCCGCAAATTGTTGGTGATGGCATTCCTAATTGTTTGTGAACTTTGTTCGCGATTTCGAAGCAAAAGTCTTTAGCACTATCAACGCTTTGATGTATATTTCTGTTGTAAAATTCATGTTTATTGTTGAATGACTTCGCCTATAACGTTGTTGAAGATAAAGGAGAGAAGATAGAGGAGAGGTGTCGGTTGTTCTCCAATAAATTCATAGGTTAACAAAAAGTGGCATACATGTAATACTGTTGACAATTTTCAACTGCTGGAAAGAATAACATAACACATATAACATATGCGAAGAAAGGAGCATTTATCTTAGTTGTGTGTACTATTTGTGTTTCTATGAATATGACAGGTTGTTCGTTTACTCGCTACCCTCGTTTGCGTCGTTCAAAAGACTTTGGATACTGGTGCAGGATACTTATGCTGTAGGATATCGCTTAGATCATTTTTCGTCTATCATGCATGGTGTATTTGGATTCAGTGCTCCGCAAGGTTTATGTAACACTTGCGGTTTGGCAACGATGGGCGTTTTTATTCTTGTACTAATTTAATAGCTTGCATTCAATTCATCGTAGCCGTTATCGATCAAAACAAGAAGCTTTAAAAAATTTGTTATTTTACTTTGAAAGTTGGAATTTATAGAACTACACTAAAAAAAAGTTCGTAAAATTTACAAAAATGTCATTCGATTCAACAAACATTTCTGTTACTTTTGATCCTACAAATTGTTTGTTGAATACAACAAATTGATGTCAGTTGAATTTATTTTACCAACAATTTTTAACGAACAGTTTGTAAATTTTAGAGACACGTTTGTTAGTTATTAAGAACAAAACCACAACCGGACTTAGGGTATACAATACCGATTATCGAGTACTGGGTACCTGGGTATTTTTGACTCTTTCAGCATACTCGACTACCCAGGTATCTAGATTAACTACCCTGGTAATTTGATCGACTGTAAAATTTTCATTTTCAACAAGCAATCAAAAGACCACTAAGTTTGAATTAATATTGATTGGGACCTAAGTCTTAAGAGGAATCTATGTGATGTTGTGGCTCATATTGTAAGTCCTATTACACAACACATTTTATTTAAAAAATTATTAGTCAAAAGTTAGTCATGTAATTCAGATCAAGTGAACAGCATTTGGAAAATAAGCCAATTTCATTCTTTTCAACCAAAATTTGGTTCCTATGTATCTGATATTGTAAGGAAATACATAATCTGTTGTTTAGGATATTGAACGGAATGATAAAAATGATCAAGCAGAAGATGCTTGTATACTATCTGAAATTCAGTTATTTATAAAACAAATTTCCCAAAACTAATTTTTGGACTGAACAAGCTTCAATTTATTTAAATTGGCTTCATAATAGCTTATTAACAAAAGAAAATTAAATATATTAACCCTAGACGGCTGCACTTCCACTGTACCTTAACTTTTCTAGATATATTTTATTTCCTTTTCAAATACCCGGGTTTGCCGGTTAACCCGGGTATTTCGAAAATTAATACTCGACTACCCGGGTACTTGCAAAGTCGAGTAATTTGGATACCCTAACCGGACTGTTAAAATAACACAGATTTTTGTTATCTTTAGACATTTTATTTTATTGATTTTATCAAATATTTCCAAAACTATTTGTTAGTTATAATTAGTTTATAATTTATTATAATACTATTAAATATACTTATATTTTGTTTGTAATGATTTTAATTAAAATTTACCGAAACAAACTTTACCTTTACAGACATCTTTAAAAATACTGTTGACTTTCCTTAAATTTTTTAGACCATTCAAATAATTTAATTTCACCGAAATTCGCTAACATTTCACTCATTTTATTAGGTATTTTAATTGACACAATTCATTCGATACTTTCAAACTTTTTCTTAAAACTATGCTTTTTATTTGAAAAAAAATCACTTTATCTGTACTTCCACTAAGTTCACTTTAAATTTCAAGCCCTTAATGCTCGATTTTTTTCAAATTAATGTTTCATATTTTTAGTTTTTGGCTATTTTGTTCAACAAAGGAAAATCAACAAACTGCTTGTAAAGATAGTTAAAAATATTTAACAAAAATCTTTGTTGAAAACTAGCAATTAACAAACATGTTTGTTAAAACGATAGAAAATCAAATAACGTGCCCTTTAAATAAATTCAACCAACCATTGTTTGTTGTATTTTACCTACAATTTTTTTCAGTGATATTATAATTTTGTCGCCCATCCCATTGACGTAATTTTAAAGAATGAGTTGTATTTCTGGAAATAACATACAAAATGTTTTGATTCGGCGGTATAACCGGAAAGTAATGTTTTTAATAGCTCAGGTGGTTCTTCAAGTTGAGGCAGTTTAATTTTTCTCTAGCAGTTCAAAACATTCCTTTTGTTTCTCCAATAAAGTTCAAGGTCCTGCAAAAAGGTTTTATAGCTGACGCTAATTTTAACTGTCGTGGACAATTTTGTTTTGTTGTTATGAAAATACATTGTTCACTTTTTAAAGTGAAAACTTGTTAAGGAGCGTTGGGCGATTTTGTATGAGAAACTCAGACCTTGCAGCCTGCCCAAAGTTAACAACATTTTTCAGACATTAAGTGCAAAATGGAATTGTGCAAAAACTATTTAGCCGAATGAAACGTTCCAAACTTATATTTTTGGTTGAAGTTTCAGCTACAAGATAGAGGGGTTAATTATATTATAAACAATTATTTGCAAATAACTAAATTCAATTGAAAAATAACGTTTCTTAGACATTTTTTCGCTGTTTTCTGCAAAAATTTGCAACAAAAAAAATTTTTTTAATTTATTTTTAAATTTTAAGTTATAGAAAAACATTTAAGGACCATGAACGTTCCACTGCACCAGTATCCTAAAGTGCATCATTTACGAGTTACATCGCTCACAAGAAAGCAAAAAAAAATTTCCAGCCGAATTTGTTGAATAATTCTAGTCCCCAGGTTCTGAGCGAGTGGACTCGGCAGGTCCATTATGTGAGTACCCTCACCCAGATATTAAAAAAATTCCGACCAGTAACAGAGTACGGTCGTGGCATTATTAGTCTTAATGAATTTACAGAAAGCATTTTATTTAGCTTTGATGGCCTTTTTGCATTTTTTTATAAAACCAATTTTTTGTTCTCGTGATAATTAGATTGTTTGTTTTAAATTTTTCAATCCCTGCTAGTGTAACATCAAAAAAAGTCACAGTAGCCCTATTTGGATTTTATTCAGGTAAGCAAGTCTATTTTCATGGAAAGATTTTTATTTATAATAACTTTTAAAACCTACCCAATCTACTGTTTAGTTTTATAGTTCCAGAAACAGCGTGGATTGGATTTAAATGGCTCGAGGCTTTGAATATTTCATGTTTTAGAGCTGTGTCTAAGCCACTCTATGTTGTGAACATTAAAGTCACCAAAAACAACGAATTTTGCATTTATGTAGTTATTCAATTGTCTATCTCAGTGGTCCCCAACCTTTTACTACCAAAGAGCATATTCCAAATTACCGATGATGTAACGGACACTATTTTTTTTCAATTTTCATTTATAGTTACTTTATAATTAATAATCCAAAAAATGTACAAAACAACATAATTATAATTATTTATTTCATAAACATGTATAACATATTGTAACGTTTTTCTAACCTTACTTCGAATCGGCCTTACTCTCAATTCGATAAACGCAATTCTCAAATCTCTTCCGAGCTCGATCACTGATTAGTAAGCAAACACACCAGGTTTTATTAAGTATTCAACACCCTAATTGTTCCACAAAAACAGGAAAATAATATACCGAACAATATTCCTAACTAGAATATTCTTCCAACAGCTTCGAAACTCCAACGACTTATTGTAGAATTTTCCAGTAACACAAAGTTCAGAATAATATACAAAATATTTCTACTTAATAACACTTAAAACTTTATTTACAAAAACTAATCTAAAAATAACTTCTATTTACACGATTTTATATGCACGGCACGGTACACGGAAGGTAAGATCGGAATGATCTTCGGAACCATTTTTTTCCCTTATTTACTATCAACATAATTGATTTTCTAATTTTTACAGTTTTTCTGATTGTTTTTTTAGTTCCTCTTAAGAGATTGTTTGCAAGTCAGTTGCTCGAACCTTAAAAGGTTATAGCGCAACTTCATATATCGTCGGCTTAACAGTGAAAGAACGTATCTAACTTTTTTGCAAATTTGACTTGAAGACGTAATCGACGCAAATATGAGTTTTTATTATTTTTTTCTATTTTAAATTGAATACATAATATTTCAAAATATATTTGCAAAAAAAATTATTATTTTTAGCAAATTAAAAACGTTTTTTATTCCTCCTGTAAAATCGTATTTTTGCAGATACGTTCTTTCACTGTTAAGCCAACGAATATGTATCTTAATTTACTTACATTACTAAGGTGCTTATAATAAAAAACAATATTGCGACGCTGATGCATAGGCTGACTTCACCACAGCTCTGGAAACATAGCGTTCTGGATATATAATGAGCTAATATCCATCAAATACTTTAATTAAAAGCTAACCAATGTTATAGACTTCGTAGTTCTAATTATAAAAATATTAAAGAAAGCAGTAGTATACCACAAACATAAATTCTGGTGTACGAGAAAAAGTAAAAAAAAATTTAGCCGGAAGTGTCAAACCGGAAGTTAGGATGCAGAACTGTTGTAAACCGTACTAAATTTTATGTACCAAGTTTTATCCAATTCGATTATCAGGTACAGACATTATTGAGCTTCCAAAATAACAGGTGCTCGGAGGACCCCCTACCACTTTGTTCACTATCGCTAAAAAAACTAATCAGTTCCTTGCCATACATATTTGCATTTTTTGCGAAGTGTCATCAAAATTACTTAACGAACGAATGTTGTATGCTTCCAACAAACATTGAAACAATAAACAGGTGTTCAGGAGGACCCTCACCACTTATCCCAATATTGTCCAAAAACTAATAAATTCTTTGTCATTTAAGTCTTCATCTTTTTTCAAAGTGTCATTAAAATTGATTAATGAATGAAGTCTGTATGCTCCCAACAAACTTTAAAAACAAAGTGTGAAAAGTCAGCAGTTGTATGGTAGACCCACCGCCACTTTGATCAATGTGTCCCAAAAGATGGTAATAATTTTCTCACACTATTTGGACCCTTTTCCATAAGTTTCATCATAATCACTTCATTATTGTAGGCTGTAGTGTGCATAAAGACACTGAAAAACTTCCAAAAATTAAAAAAAAATTTTTTACCGGACCTAAAAAACCGGAAGTTGGGATGCAAAACTGTTTTCAACCATACTAAATGCTTATGTACCAAGTTTTACCCAATTTGATTATCAGGTACAGATGCTATTGGGATTTCAAAAAACAGGTGTTTGGGACACCCCCCACCACTTTGTTCACTATCGCTCAATAGCTAATCAGTTCCTTGCCATACATGTTTGCATCTTTTTCCAAAGTGCCATCAAAATTCGTTCACGAACGAATGCTGTGTGCTCCCAACAAACATTGAAAAAATGGTGACACAGTAAACAGGTGTTCGGGAGCCCCGTACCACTTATCCCAATACTGTCCAAAAACTAATAAATTCTTTGTCATTTAAGTTTCCATCTTTTTGCAAAGTGTCATTAGAATTGATTAATGAATGAAGTCTGTATGCTCCCAACAAACTTTAAAACCAAAGTGTGAAAATTCAGCAGTTGTATGGCAGACCCCCCGCCACTTTGATAAATGTGTCCCAAAAGATGGCAATAATCTTTTCACACTAATTGGATCCTTTTCCATAAGTTTCATCATAATCACTTTATTATTGTAGGCGGTAGTGTCCATAAAGACAATGAAAAAACTTCAAAAAAGTTAAAAAAAAATTTTTTACCGGAAGTGAAAAACCGGAAGTTGGGACGCAGAACTATTGTGAACCGTACTAAATACTCATGTACCAAGTTTCACCCAATTCAATTATCAGGTACAGATGTTATAGAGCTTTCAAAAAACAGGTGCTCCATTGACCCTACACCATTTTGTTCACTATCGCTCAAAAATCAATCAGTTCCTTGTCATAAATGTTTGCATTTTTTTCCAAAGTGTCATCAAAATTCATTCACGAATGAATGTTTTATGCTCCCAACAAACATAAAAACATTGTGGAAAAAACCACCTGTTGTATGATGGACCCCCAAACCCTTTATCCAATGTACTCCAAAAGCTGATAAAATCTTTCTCATGTTACTTGAAAGCTTTACCATTGCTTCATGAAAATCGATCGGTAATTGTAGACTACAGTAAGGATAAACAGCTGGAAAAAAAACTTTTTAACCGGAAGTGACAAACCGGAAGCTCGTATGCAGAGATATTGGAAACTATTAAAACTTTATATACTAAGTTTCAATAAGATCATAGTCCGGGATTAGAAGTTATTTAAGATTTAAACTTAGAGGTGTTTGGGAGACCCCCCCGCCATTTTGTCCGAATTTGAAATGAATCCAGATCTTCCATTTTCGAATGAACCTGTATCATTTGCCAAAGGTTCATCAAGATGAACCTATGAACAAGATGAACCTATGGATGAACCAAAGGTTCATCAAGATGAACCTATGAAAGGTTCATCAAGATGAACCTCCATCCTATGCAGATGGGTCAACCAACCACCCACCCAACCACCCACCCACCCAGGCAACACACAGACGTATACCAAAATTTTTATTGGCTATTTAGATAGAGGATGGTCCAAAACAAAAGAAAAAACAAAATTTGGGGTATGTAAGATTTTTTTTTCACGATAGATTGCTTTACTTCACACAATTTAAAATTGTGGTGAAGTAAAAATGAATAGTAAATAAATAAAATATAAACAAGAGTAAATAAACAAAGTAAATTTGAAATTAACAAAAAAAAATAAATAAAGGTTATTGACATAATATTCATATATAAGTAATAAATAGTAATAAATATTAAACAATAAACAATGAGCGAAAGTAACTTTGATTGAAAATAAAAACATTCAAAAAACAATATCTATAAATAAATACGTAAGCAATATTTTTGCGGTACAATTTTAAAATATCTGCTCCATCAAAAGTGTGCCAATATGTATATCGTAGCCGAGACGCTAGCCGAGATTTGCATACACATTAAGTCCAAAATAGCTTACGTCCGTGCATCACATACTATTTTTTATTCGCCGCAAGCAAAATATTTTTAAAAAAAATGTTTATTCTAAATTAAAATTATAAATTTGCATAAGTTTTAAAATAAAAATATGAAGAACAAGTTACCTTTGACAAAATATTTGTTATCTTTTCCAAATTATTGTTTAACTTTAACAACAAATGATAACAAGTATTTTAATTGCATAATGAAATTTTAAATTTAAGGGTTGCTTTGATAAAAATTTCTATTTTTTATAGAATTTAAACAAATACAAATGTGTTTTACTTTTTGGGACGTAGCTATGACAACAAAATATATTGTTAAAAAGTGACACTTTAAGGCCGGAAATCACAGTAATAAAGTAACACTTTATTACATAGGCGATTAAAAATACTTTTTTTGAATTTTGACGATTTTTTCAGAAAAATGGTAAAAATGTCATAGTTTGAGTTTTTTGTTCGGCTATTTTTTTTTTCAAGTTATTTGTTTCTCAGTTCAAAATCAATTTATCTATATATAAATACGTAAGCAATATTTTTGCGGAACAATTTTAAAATATTTGCTCCATCAAAAGTGTGGCAGGTCTTGAGTAGCAGATAAGTAGACAATTCAAAATCAATTATATCGATTAATCAAACTCTTAAATAATGTGTTGTAGCTATTTTGTTGGGAGGTCTTTTTACAATTTCTATTTACAATGGCCGAATTTCCGCCACTGGGCGATTCCTAGTTTAAATAGTTATACTAACGCATATATTTAATGATCTCGCTTAACTACACTTCAAATATTCCACTATTTTAATTTTAAATATTTTTGGATTTGTGATATGTTTAATTTCGAGTTGTAAATTATTGTATTTGGAAAAGTCACGGTACAATATATTATTTTCTGCAGAACCCGTTTTAAAATGCTCCAAAACCTAATGTGTTTTCTCCGCGTACCATATGCATGTTGGTTCTGAGCTTCTCAGCTCAAAACCATGCGTTATCGTGTTATTAATGAATTTATTGATCAGAAGTAAGAGTTCCTTCTAGTAAAGCCTTGAACATTCGGTCGAGCAGTCGAACAGAATTAACAATTTTCATTATTTTTTTCATAACATGAGAAAATGAAAGCATTTTAACGCACAGAAAAGCCTGATGGATAATACAATGGTATATGCCATAAAGTTGGGTAAGGATTCATATTTCTTACCCAGGGCAACAAATCCGTTGATACTGCCCACCATCGATGGTGCCCCGTCAGTGGTAATTGCAGATATAGCTTGATTTAGCACATGTTACTAATATGGTGAATATATCCTGACCTGTTGTTCGCCCTATCATTGGCAATATTTTCAACAGCTCTTCTTTTACAGTAAAGTCATTAAAAACCACTCTTACCATGAATTCAAAAAATTGGAAAGCAAACAATTCACATATGTTTTTCTAAGTCATTTTTAAATGAGTTTGCATATCGATTGAAATTGCATGCAGTATTCTTCTTGTAACCGTGTATTCAAAAATGTAAAATATGGAGGGGCTGAAATCTCACAGCTCTGAGATATCAAGACTTCGGTCTGGGTAAAGGATTTTGATATAGTTTTCGGCAAAAAACTTTCACGAGGACATGGTTTTTAGTTTTGGGCAGCGATGTATATCAAACATAACTCTTTGTTAACGTACAAGTATTTTTTATATCTGTTTAAAAACTTATTACAAAACTAACACGAAATATCAATACGTTGCCGGAAAATTATAATCCAAATCCAAAAATTTTGTTAAATTAAATAAAATCAAACTTTTTCAAAATTCCAAAAATATTCCAAAAACTAGAATAAAATCAAATATTTAAACTTTTTCTAAATTCCGATAATATTCCAAAAATTCTTAAAAATTCAAACTTTTCCAAAATTCTAAAAATATTGCAAAAATTATTACAAAATCAAAAATTAAAACTTTTTTCAAAATTATAATAAAATCAAAAATTTTAAATTTTTCAAAATTCTAAAAATATTCCAAAAATTCTTACAAAATCAAAATATGAAGCTTTTTTCAAAATTCTAAATATATATCTATATAAAATTCAAAAATTCTATTTTTTTTCCAAATTCTAAAAATATTGCAAAAATTATAACAAAATCAAAAATTGAAACCTTTTTCAAAATTCCAAAAATATTCCAAAAATTAGAATGAAATCAAATATTGAAACTTTTTTTAAATTCCAATAATAATCCAAAAATTCTTAAAAATGCAAACTTTTTCCAAAATTCTAAAAATATTGCAAAAATTATTACAAAATCAAAAGTTGAAAATTTTTTCAAAATTCCAAAAATTATAATAAAATCAAAAATTAAAAATTTTTCAAAATTCTTAAAATATTCCAAAAATTCTTACGAAATCAAAAATTAAAACTTTTTCAGAAATTCTAAAAATAATGCAAAAATTATTACAAAATCAAAAATACAAACTTTTTCAAAATTCCAAAAATATTTCAAAAACTATGACAAATTCAAAAATGTCCATGTCCAATTTCATTTTCAATTATATTTACTACATAAAAACAGCTACATTTTTTTTCCAAAAAATTGGCTAAAAAACAAATGAAATTATTTTTTGACACACATTTTTACGACATTTTTAGAATCAGTAGGTCCTAAAACGTCGAGAAATGCCAAAAAAGTGGGGGTAAGAATTTCACTTTGAGCTCATGAATGTAATACTTAGGTCTTTCAGACCGAAGTAACTTAAATTGCTGACATAGTTTCACGCTTGTTGAAAAATCCCTCAAATAAGCATTCATTTTGTGATTTAATTTAAATTCAATATCTGTGTTGCTTAAAATAGTTCTAACATATTACAGATAGGATTGCTTTAATTAAATGTAATCAATTTTCTAAAAATAATTATTATAGTTAGTTCAGAGTGGCGTGAATCCATAAGTTTAATAATAATTAAAAAACTTTTTTATTTTCTTAAAACAATTACAAAAACCATTTATTATTCATTGATTTTTTAAATTTTATTCTACCGGTTTCGATTTTTTAAAAATTCCTCGACAAAATATTTTCCAGTCGATGATTTTTTGAAAATCGAAACCGATAGAATTAATTTAAAAAATACGTAAATAATAAATGGTGTTTGTAATTGTTTCAAAAAGATATATAAAAGTTTTTTTAATCATTATTTAAGTAATTTATAAAAGCTAAGAAAACATTGTTAAGCGTTTGGTGAAACTGCTCACATATTATTTAGCGTTTCATTTCTTCTGAAAGTTGATGATTTTTTTTCAGCTCAACATTTATTTTATTCCTTAAAAATGCATTATTGTTTACGAAATATGCAAAAGTTCTATGTGGAACTTTTAAGAAAATTTATAGTTTTTCGACCTCCGCACGCTAGTTATTAAAAGAAAAATTCAAAGAAAATAGAAAAAATTGGTTGGTCGCCCTAATAAAATCGGTAAAAATAGAGTAACCGAGATATTTTACAGAAGAAAAATAATAATAATCAACAAAGTATATGAAAAAATATGTAATGAACTGATTATTTTGTGGTAGCACACAAACCGCGGGCACACGGTTGGAGACCACGGGTCTATCTTATCAGACAGATCTTTAAAAACATTAAAAAATCTGGGGAGTTAGAAGAGCGGCGGTATAGTCAAAATATAAACAAAGTTTGACTATGGACAGCGTTTTTTCAATGTTACCACATTTTTAGGTAGATTTCATATAAAAATCTACCTATTGCAATGGGAATCATCTTCATCTCGGAATTTTGGAAAAATTTTTGTGCCAAACGACTATGAATGATAAGCGGAGACGAAAAAACAAAAAAAAGAAATGTATGTATATGTATATAAACGAAATGAGATATAACGAAAACGATCGGCACTCTCACGGTCGCATTTGTTGAGGTAGATCTTTTCTGTACATGTGTGTTCTATTAATATCTCGGACGAGTTCGTGAATCAGAAAAATCCTAGAGCCTTTTTTCTAAAAAAAATTGATTTTTTAAAACCGTTATAACGGCCGTTTGGATACTATTATTTTAAAAAGTTAACAAATTTAGAATCTTTGGAATCTTTTTTATCAATTTATTCTAAAAATAGACCTCTGCAGTTAGAGGTTCCTGAGTGAGTGGCTCCAACAAAAAGGTTTGCAAAAATTTTTTTTTAAACAACCGGCACTCTCGTGGTCGCATTTGTAAGGCCAGATCAAAAACCTGTTCTAAAAACGTGCGTTTAATTAATATCTTGGACAAGTTCGTAAATCAGCCAAATCCGACACCGGGTTAAGAAACTAGAGGCTTTATACTAGAAAAAAACTCTGTTTTTAGATCCGTTATAACGGCCGTTTAGACTCTAATATTTTTAAACACTTCATAAATTTAGAATCTTTGAAACCATTTCAATCAGTTTCTTTCAAAAAAAAGGACCTCTGCAGTTGGAGGTTTCTGAGTGAGCGGCTCCAACAAAATAGCTTGTAAAACACAAAATGCGTTTGAATCAACCGGCACTCTCACGGTCGCATTTGTAGAGCCAGATCAAAAACCTTCCGTAAACATGTGTGTTTTATTAATATCTTCGACAAGTTCGTAAATCAGAAAAATCTGACACATGGTTAAATAACTAGAGGCTTTATACTAGAAAAAATTCGTTTTTTTAATCCGTTTTAACGGCCGTTTGGATTCTAATATTTTTAAAAACTTCATAAATTTAAAATCTGTAGAAACATTTTAATCTGTTTCTTATAAATATAAACCTCTGCAGTTAGAGGTTTTCGACTTGTTGGCTTCAACAAAAAAGTTTGCAACAATCCATAACTACAATTTCCAAAAACCTTATAACAGTCAATGAAAAAAAAAATAAAAAGGTTTGAATAGAAGAAATTAATTTTTTTCTTAGAAATAAACTATTTTGATATTTTGCAGTAATTGGACGACATATGATATAGCGTAGGTTTATGTCATAAATTGTCACACACATATTCTGTGGTAGATTTGATATTTGTTTGTTGCAAAATTGGATAGATATAGTTTTACTTATATGTAGCTAATTTTCTTTTTAAAATTTGTTCGATATCTGTTTGAAATTAGTTTGTGTTGTTTAAACTAATCTGATACATCAGATTCTACTGGCACACAAAACTGTCTGATCTCGAAATCTACCTATTTCTAGTGGATATACGTGCCGCTTGGACTTTTTTTTAATATTATGTGCTGGGTAGTAGGAATCACAATATGTGTTATAACAACACATAAAAATCTTTCAAGGTCTAGGCCACATAACAACATGCGTTCTGAGGTCTTGATGGATGCAAATCTTTTTTGTTTGTATTTTTTTTAGAAAATGGATAAGTAATTCTCCATTAGTCTTTCTTCTTGTCTTTTTATTTTGTGAAATAGAAGATATAAAAATATTAAAAGTGCGAAAGGAAAAAAGGTGAAGACTTCTTATTTATTCCATGACTTTTTTTGATTTTGATTTTGATTTTGCTGACTCTCCATTAGTCTTTTTAATCTTTTTTTCTAGCCAAAATAGAACAAGAAACCATGATTAATTTTCTAAAGAGAGAGTTAGACGAATATCACAATTTTTCATGGAAAAAATATTTTATAGGATTGGAATTGTGACATTTCACCATTATTTTTAATAAACATCTAATTTTATTATATATTTTTAACAATGTCGTATCCAACATAGACTGTTTAATAATTTTAAATATATTTTTTCAGTGTAAAAGTCGTCTTTTTCCATAAAAAAGTCTTGCTCTATAGACTTTTTTTATAGTAGAACACTTTTTATAGTATGTATATCACTTTTTTTTTTTTAAAAAAGTCATGGAAAGTAAAAAAAAGACATGGAATAAATAAAAAGTCTTCACCTTTTTTCCTTTCGCACTTATATGATTTTCATATCTTCTATTTCACAAAATAAAAAAAAGTCCAAGCGGCACGTATATCCGCTAGAAATAGGTAGATTTTGGGACCAGGCAGCTTTGTGTAGAAATAGAATTGGGTATGTCAAATTAGTTTAAATAAAAAATTTAACTAGAAACAGAATAATCATATATAATATAACGAGTCGTCAAATAATAGTCGATTATTTTTCATAATCATTATTACGAATGTCATTTGAGGAGAAATTTTTGACCTCAAATGGCATGAGTGGTAATGTTGAAAAATAATCGACTAATAATTTGATGACGAGTGGTATTTAGCAGATAATTTTTTTTTGCTGTCAGAAATTTTATTTTTCATTCATACAAATTATGATATTTAAACAGTAGGCTTTGTTTTTACTGTCGGCAATTCTTCTTGTCGTCGATAATTTTGCTTTGTCGTTATGAAAATTCTTTGTTGTCATTTTTTCTTCTAACAAAATGAAATATAATTTTATCTTAGTAGGCGCATAAATGCTATAAATTTGTAATTTATTTTTTACAAATAAACATAAACATGCAATCATATATGAATGAAAACGGACATTTTTATTATTTGCAATTTTACATAATTTTTTATAAGCTGAATAATTTGTAGAAAAAACTTTATTTAGAAACTAATAATTATTATCTTTTAAACATAATTATAATTTAAAAAAAATTATCTCATTAAATACCACTCTTCATTGAAATTTTTGTCTAAAATTTTTCAATTTTACTCATTAAATTATTTTTAAGCAACACTGCTCAATCAAACCACTACTTAAACCACTCGTCCTTCGGACTCGTGGTTTATTGTGCGCTTTGATTCGCAGTGTTGCTAAATAATTTAATTCGTAAAATCAAAAAATTTTCGAAAAAATTTCAATGACTCGTGGTATTACAACCGACAATTTAACGAACAGAAATAGTAACATTATTTCATACAACATATTCCTTTGTTGTCAAACAAAATTAAATATTATTTCATCTTAGTAGGCGCATAAATGTTATAAATTTGTAATTTATTTTTAACAAATAAACATAAACATTCAATCATTTATGAATGAAAACGGACATTTTTACTATTTGCAAATTGCATTTTCACATAATTTTGTATGTGCATTTTGGTTTTAAATTAATATATTAAGTAGGCGGAAAATATTCGAAAATATTCGCTGTTCCTTCCTACCAGAAAAAAATAATCGAAACAAATCGTTTTGATTTGCTAAAAAATAGTAAATGAAGCGTTTTGATTGGACCTTATTGAAACTTTTTTTAGAGAGTTGAATTGTCCAAAAAATTTATCAAACCAACCAAACTAAATACATAGGCGGAAACTATTTTGTCAAAAAAATAAAAACAAAATAAACAAAAGAAAATTTAATTAATATTTCTATGGGATATTTTTGGGATTTGTTTGTAATTATATAGCGTTTTAGTGGCTTGCATTAGGTTAGTATAATGTTAATTGCAATGGAACTTTTAGGGCTAGAAAGCTGAAAATTTCTGATGGTATAGCTGAAAAGTTGAATTAAAAGCTAGTATTAGTTTAATCAAAATAGACTCGAAAATGATGAAAGCATGGCCGTTTGCGTTTGTTTTGGTTTTAATAGCCCCAGGGTCTCAACCTCTGAACTTAAAGAATTTGTTTTTTAAGTTTTGGATAGATATAAGTTGGTATCGACGCGTGCAAAAGTTTTCATTTTTGAGCTTGGTCATTTTCATCTAGATCAAGGACAACAAAGTTTAGTAAATTTTTAAAACAGCTGATTTTTCAGGAACCCTAAATGCCAAGGTTATCATCTGACAAAAAATGATAAAAAAAGGTTTAAATATTCAATATTTATCAATTTTATTTGAACTTTATGTTTCAAACGGAAGTTATAACGCCTTAGATTATTCGACTTTTAAGACTCTAGCCGCTTAAACGGCACCCCGATATGGCCAGTTTGCGAACTTGTCCAAGAAATTGTTTGCCGCAACATAGACAGAAAATATTTTTGGTGTAGGTCAAAAATTGCGACCGTGAGAACGACCTCATAACGTTATATATATAAATTTTTTTTCATTTTTATTTTCCGTCTCCGCTTATCATATATAGTCGATTGGCACCAAAAATTTTCCAAAATTCCGAGATGAAGCACGTTGTAATAGGTAGATTTTTATATGAAATGACCTTTATATATACTAAAAAAAATTGTTCTACTATAAATAAAAGTTTATAGAGCAAGACTTTTTTATGGAAAAAAGACGATTTTTACACTGAAAATAGTATATTATTAAATTAGGAGCTAAAGTTGTACTTTTTGTGTTGAGTTTACAGTTTGGCGGCCGACCGTAGGGAGGCCGACAATTATAGACCAAACACAAAAAGTTACTTTAGCTCCGAATTCAATACACTATTTTTTCGGCAAACGTTTAAGTTTGTTAAAAATATGAAATTAATGCATCAAATTTTTTATAAATATGTTTTAGGGAATAAATTTTCTGAAATTAAATTTTATTGATTTTAATTCATTAAAATGAACTGAAATGCATTCTGTTTTGAACAAATTAAAAATATCATGTTATTTTACTGTACTGCCACCGTAAAAATATGAAAATTTCTTTTCTGCCGCCGTAAAAATATGAAAATTTCTTTACAGCCGCCGTAAAAATATGTAAGTTACTTTACAGCCGCCGGCAGATAAAATAAAAATGGCGTTACTTTTGCAGTCGCCGGTTAAAAAGTAAGACTTTAGCTACTCCCCAGCGGCAGTAAAATTAAACTTTACAGCCGTTTGCCAAAAAAATATATTTTTCTATGATAACAAATGAAAAGCCTATTTCACTACTGTAAAAAGAATAACAAATTGATGTTGCTATGGTTTTTCATATAATTTTACAAAGTATTTTAAACAACGTAACCATGAAAAAATAGAATATGAATTTTGAATGTTTGGTTGTCGATTTCTAACTTTGTAATTTATAGTAAATATCGATTATATATACAATCATAGAAAAAATTGCATTTCCTACGCGAGATAAAAACTCTTTTCATTCGTAAATATGTCTCACTCGACGCTAGCGCGTCTCGTGTACAAATGTTTACTCACGAAAAAATCAATGTTTTCATCTCTTGTAAATATACTATTAAAATTACTATACAGTATATTTTGGATACAAAATTGTTGAAAATATATAATAAAAATAGATGTTTATTTAAAATAATGGTGAAATCCAATACGAAACATCCAGTCCTATAAAATATTTTTTTCCATGAAAAATCTTCATATAGTTGCCTTATTCTCTCTTTAGAAAATTAATCATGGTTTCTCGTTCTATTTTTCCTGGAAAAAAAGATAAAAAACACTAATGGAGTGGAGAGTCAATCTATCTATCTATTCTATTCAACAATAAATTCTATCACTAATAAAATTTGATATCAACCAATATTCCATTATTATTTCATGATATGCATCACATCGAACTTTGAATTCAAAGACACCACTGAAATTGGTGTCAAAGAGAATTAGAGTGTAATGAAGCGCTGCCTCGTTGAAACTCAACGAAGTGGCATAGCAGGTCGCGTACCTAGCGAGATTATTTTTTTGCCCCTGACCAGCGGCAGCCTATGGGAACGAGTAAGAAATCCTGCTACTCCAGCACAAATAAACAATATAGTACGCCAAAAAACATGATATATACGGAAATGAGAAAAATGAAGTGAAATAATGAGACTCTGGCGACCCCCTAGGCGAAAGAACCACGATCAACCCGTCCAACCCCACATTTACTCACATACTCTCACACTCTCACACCTCATACACTCTCGCACCCTCCCCCCACACACACACACGCACTCTCACACACAAGCACACTATCACCCATATCCACATCCATGCCCATAAGTTTAATATCTCAAAATGTTCATCCTTCACTTCCATTTTAACATCCAATCACATAGAGCTTTCATTGTGGGGCATTTTACGTTTGAACCATAAAAAAACCATGGCGGTACTTGAGGGTGAAATTGTTAAACCACCATAACGGTGAAGTAATTTTAAATTGATTTGAAGTTAAGGTGAAAAGTTCAGGTCAGTGATTGAATCATTTAGTCGATTATTGTTGCAATGAGTTGACTTCATATATCATTTCCTGAAAATAAATGGTAACAAATAATGCACGTTTTCTAAAAGTAATAAAACCTAAATCCCGCACAGTTACAATTTGGAATGCATAAACAGAGCTAGTAAGAAATATCATTTGTTGGTTTCACTGAAAATTGTTATCAGCTATCGGTTTCTCAGCAGGAAGTGATATAATTGTATAATAGATCCATTTGCTGATTGGTATAATAGCAATAATATAGAATTCCGATTCATCCTATAACACAAGCTCCAGGCGGTATGGTGGAACACCCGGTCACGGTAGAAGATCCCATACCCAATATAGACGCTTCCATACTCAAATGATTAATATGTCCAAACCAATACCTAGATCATCATTACCAAATACTATTACCATCAATCAATTATTTAAGCAAAGTCGACCATCTCAACATCGCTTATTATTAACCCCCTTTTTTTAAGATTAAATTAAATTATAATACCAGAATCTACAAATAACGGTAGGTCTTGGTTTGATGTGATGGAAATAATCGAATATAAACAGGTTTGACTTCTAATAAATCAAAATGAAGGTAGTTTTTACGACCTATGATAACCGTAAACAACGTTGATGCGTGTAAAGAAACTTATTTAATCTAGACATTCGCTTCTGACTCATGCTCATACTTATCCACATTCATATATTCATATACACACACTCATACACATACATACACAACCATACTCATTCATGCATATAAAAATAAAAACCAAATATAACTCACCCCATGTGGTGGTGGACCCCACTCCTTCGATCCTGCTCTGCCTTAGCCGGTCATCGTTTTAAGAATTGTAGAACTTCCGAGAAACGTATTTCATCGATGGGTCACGATGATGGAACTTAAATATCCCCAACTTTCAGCCAATCATATATTTTCAATCTATCAGGTTGACGTAAAAATATTTATATCCTTGATGAGTCTCGTTGCCGTGATTAAAAAAAAAAAACAAACAAGTAAACCAATCAAATGCTCACTGGCTCCTGCTGCCGTAATGCTTATCCAACTTCGGCTCGTTGGGAATTTTATTAACAATAAATAGATTTACGTATCTGAGTTAAATGCTTGACAATCGAAATATAAAACTGAACTCAAAAATTCTTCGGCAAGTTTCACTTTCTGCTCAGTAATAATAACAGTTCACAAAACAATGTTTTGGCATCAAAATTTTTATTTATAAACATAAAAAAAAGTAACGCGACTTCCCCATACAATTATCACACAGTTCTATTGGTTTAGAATCAACAAAAAATTTTTCTTTTTTTATTTTTATTACTTATTTTCGGAATCGTATCACTTTAAAACTAATCATATATAGATTATATAAACCAATAATTATCGAAACTTGTATTCATTGATGTACATACAAAAATTCACATGGAACGAGACAAAACATTGTCCTAATTAATTTATTTCTAGTGACTAAATTTACGTGGTACGAATTAAAATAAATTTGTTGATTATTAGAATTATTTTCACACAGCCGAAAGAAGTCTAAGTTGACTAGCCATTGACTAATTCTCATTACCGATAACAACATGAGCTGATTCAATTAATGATACTAATTTCTTTTTTATAATCACTTCATTACATGATACGTGAACGAAGACATGCAATTCGTTAACCCACTCACTAATAATTTTTGTTTTTAGAACGGGCTTATTAATTGTTATTCTTCTTACCATCCCAAAAGAAAAAAAATCGAAATCCAAAAGGAAAAAATCTGATTTTTTCCAGCTCCACATGTAAACGTCAAAAGTAATCAACAGCTGTGAATTTTGTTCACAAAAATTAGTCGACTAAGAGACCGCTATACGAAAAATTGGCGTATTTATAACCAAAATAACACGATTTTACATCTCAAATTAAATAAACGCAATAGGTTTTATTATAGGGCATTTACCTTCGAAAAATAGGTGTACTAAAAAAAGTGTCTTCGTTAATGTAAACAGAGACATCCACCATGAAACGTATTTAGGAAATTACATTTAGACTGGCTGGCCAAATTGTACCAGACGTGCTAAATCAATTTAGTCAACTATTTTAATTGGCCAAATCAATATTTTGTTTCTAACTAATTTGGAAGAATTTCATACATTAAACAATAACTGCCAACTTGATTATATCAATTTGAATTAAAATTCGGTAATTTTATGAAACCGAATTTAGACTTAGCAGTTAATTGGAACCCAGTTTTATTAGTGTATCTGCTAGTGAATTGTTATAACCAACAGGCATTAAAATAGCAAACTACAACCAATTTATAGCAGAACATCGTTTGCAAGATTTATATATGAACATAGTGGAAATATGAAACAATGATATTATACAACTGTTCTAGGTTAATTTCTATAGCGACTGACGAGTACAAACTGAATACAGAAAATCACATTGGAAATTATTACACAACTGTTTTAGGCCAATCTTTGCGAAAACTTTGGTAGATGACAACCGGTTTGAGTTTAAGGAAAAAAAATAATCATGAAAGTTTCAGCCAATGCAAATTTGATGCGTATGAGAACGCAGTGTAACTCCAAATCAGTGTATTACACATGAAGGATATTTACAACCGTGATTAACGGTCACAAATTGAGCAAAGAATATTACAAGGAAACATAACACTACCGTTTTTAGAATAATAAATCTTTATAGCGGAAACCATAGTAAATATGGATTGAGTATAAGAAACTATTTTCTTTTTAAAAGAAAATGAAGACAACTATGAAACAAATATGAGGATTTATATTAAGGTAAACTTGGTGTGAGCGGGACAGTGGTTCGAATTACAATAATGGAGTTTGAATTATCCGTCATAACAAGAGCCTGTCACAGGTGTCAAAGAGAAAAAATCCTTTTTCGACCCAAATAAAGAAAAAGCAACCTAATTTAAGAAATAGTGCATTTTTTTTTAGATTTTTGCGATGCGCAGTTGTTAAGTTATTGTCAAAAATGCAACTTTCAGACCGTCCGTCCCGTTTCGACACTGATTGACAGAAAAATTTAGAAAAATGCGAAAAATCCAAATGAGTGGGGTGTCATATAAAAGAGTTAACTCTTGAAACATTGCAATTTGCTTAGAATGTTGCGGTGCACAGGTTTTTAGTTATTGTCAAAAAGTGGAACTTTCAGACCGTACCCTCCCCCATACATTTCGACACTGATTGACAGAAAAATTTAAAAAAAATTCACAGAGGCAGCAAGTTTGGTAAATTTTGAACGAAATTATAGCAAAGTCTCAAATAATTATGTTTCTGTGTTTTTAGGGGATGGGAGTGGGACCCAATTGAGTGAGTTGTCATTAGAAAGAGCACCTAATTTAAGAAACATTGCAATTTTTTTTAGAATTTTTCGATGCATAGTTTTGGAATTATTGTTAAAAAAGTGCTATTTTTAGTCTGTATGTTAAATCTTTCTTTAGTTAACATAAACAACTATGGAAAAGATTTAACCTCAAGTAACATTTTTTGTATCATTTTTGATCAATGTAGATGTGATTGACATTTACTATTGACGTTTATGATTAAACATTTATTTTGATATGCGTTTATTATCTGGCAATATAAAGAGTTTTCAACACAACTTTATTTCAATTTTTTTTTTGATTTTGTGTTACTTTTGCATTCACGAAACCCTTGGTGAGCGAATTTTATTCGCACTTCTCCGAATATTATTTTAACTTATAGTGATCTGAGTCAGTGCCCAACTTTGCAAGCGTCTTACCATTGCCTACTGCACCTACTTCTTCTACTAATTTAATTTAATTATTCACTGTTCTCTTGAATAATTAAATTAAATTAGTAGTAAGTTAGTAATAATTAAATTAATTCTCACCCACTCTTGAAAACGAGTTTGGATGAAATGAAGATCCATTCCATGTAATGAAGGATGAAATAAAGATCGATCGGCAGTTTATATAACAATGGAGACGACAGGTACCTAGAGATTGCTGTACTTACCTTGTTTACCACTTCCAGGCGAGTTCTTCAGAGCTCATCTATAATAAATTGAATCAAGGATATTGATAAGCTAGCGTCAATTCGCTTCCCAGGCGATTAGCTTATCTTCGCAGTACTAAAAATACTTTGTCGCACAACAAATATATATTTTAATCAATACTTTAAATCGGCTCACATATGTTTCAAAGCGTTTTGATGTCAAACTTACATTTTAATATTAATAGTTATAATTACAACAAATTTATTCATTTGTAATCCTTATGTGCTTAAAAAGCTCACTGCATAAAAAATTTGTTTAAGCATGTCAACAAAAACAAACTCAAAACTTTTGAATAAATCATTAAAATGCAAACGAAAAAAAAATATGTTATGTGTCTGTTCCAAAATAAAAATTAGCTCATGTAATTTTCTCATCGCTTCACAATCACAAATAAATCATATTTGCCTGGTAATTGAAATGAATTAAAATATTAAATATCAAGGAAACGATAATTTAGATTAATTACAGTAATTTTTTTTGTATCACTTTAATTTAAAATTAACGCTACAAATAAGCGATGATAGTAAGACATAAATTTTGTATCTTCTTTATTTTTAATTATACATATTTTATGAATAAAAATATGAGTATGTACAAAACAGAGTTGATAAATAGATTACTTAGTTGGATGCTATCGGATGCTTTTTTATTTTTGATCTACTGGTGTGACAATCCCGCGTATTCCAGTCCCTGCTATTGACATACGAGCTAACGTGAGATATCACACACCAAAGCAGTGAGGTATCACTAACCAAGGTGATATCTTAGGTATGCTAGCGGATGAACTCTATTCAGCCAACGTTAGCACCCTCAATATTGGCTATGGAGTATTCCTTAATGGTGCCATAATAGCAATAATACATTATTGCTTACTCGAAGAATTGAGCATTCATATAACTCTATGAATTGGCTTCAATCATTGAGGAGTGAAGTGCGTCGCATGATCAGGGAATATGTCACTATCTGGCAGTCACATTTTAGTTTTGTTCCTGCAGATTGTTAAAACAAATTTCCTATATACCTTTTTTTTTAAATTCAAAATTAGGTAGTTTAGTGTTAACCATAATAAATTATAGATTAACGACTTTGGACTTTGAATATCCAAAGATGCCATGCTAACTAGGGAACAAGGGTTCGAGAGTATTAATCAATTTTCTTTGAGGAATTTATTCACATTGATTTGAAAGTTTTGAGGATTAAAATTATCGGGAAAGACCCACGACGGTAAGGCATTCCAGAAATGTGAGGCTCTGTTAAAAAAATCTCGTGGAAAAGTGACAGTTCTACATCTTGTCACTCGAACCGTAAAAGGATGGACTACTATTGGTGCTCTGGTGTAACGCGCGAAGTTTACAGATTCAAGCAAAATCAACTTGATCCCCGCAGACACCCGTTCATCCATAATATACTTGTAAAATATCGTCAAGCGACATCTATTCTATGTTGTAAGTAATCAAGGCTCATTAGTAAGATTTAAATTGCAGATCAATTTAACAGCTCTCCGCTGTATAGAATCAAGTCATTTCAAACTACTTACGTAGACTCCACCCTAAATGTGAGAACAATATTCCATGCAGAAACGAATAAATGACTTATATATTAAAAGAAGCTGCTCGCTATTAAAGCCTTACGACAACGACCAAAAAAATCCTAGTTTTTGAACAGCGTTCTTAGCTAGGCTTAAAATTTGAAAATTCCATTTCATATTATTTTCAATCTTAACTCCTAGAAGTCTAACACCTTCTTTCTCTTCAAGATCAATTGAATCAAACTTTAATGAAAACAGATTAGGTGTTGATGGTGTCTCATCAGACATCTTCTCAACAAATGCTGATGTCCCTCAAGGTTCCGCTTTATCACCTATCCTTTTTCTATTTTATTTATTTTTTTTTTATTTTTATTTTTCTATCCTATCATGAAATATTGACCTATGTCATGTATTTTATATGTGATAGGATTTATTGTTTAGTTATTCCTTCTTTAAAAAAACTATAAAAAAAAACTAGTCGGATGTAGGTGTGACCTAAAGGGTCGCACCGAGAACGTTAAAAACTAACTAGTTGCCAAGATTCCTGGATAAGGTTTACTGACACATCAAACTAACTTTACTGCCTATTTTGAGACTGCAAAGTTAAACAATATGATTTAATTGCGTCATCCAAAAATATGCTTTCTAGAACATAAAAATTACACAAAAAATATTAAAAAAAACTTAAACAAAGAATTCATCAAACAATTAATATTAGCTCAATTAGTGATTAGCCACAAATACTCTTGATGTATTACTATTTATTTTTTATACGATAAATCAAATGTAATAATTTACATTTAAATAGGATTACACTCGCATATACACAATACAGCACACCTACAGAATGCGAACTTAAAGAAGTTGTCAAGACAGTTTCAGGCGGTCTTGAAATCCATATCAAAAATCATATCATACAAAACAACCTAACATATCAGGACAGTTAAAAATCATCATTTGTTGAATAGACACCGGTCACCAACCACTTTGTATATAACACAACCCGAAAGCTAAATAGTTCTCTCATGTTAACTGAAACTAAACGTTCAAAGATTCGTCAAAAATACTTTATAGCTTTAGGCTATGATGCTGTGAAATTTTTAAAAGAATAAAAACAGCTATTTGACTGGAAGTGACAAACAAACCAGAAGTTGCAATACTACTATAAACATTACAAAAAAATTATGCATTAAGTTTCAATATATTTGAATCAGAACTGAGTGTTTAAAGTTGAAGTAGTTTAAAGTAAAGAGTTTTTCAGGCGATCCACTCACTATTCCCTGATCCTATTGTCAAATTTTTAAAATAACTCAGATCTTCGATATTCCGGTATACTCGGATGCGTTTGCAGCTTATTTTCATACAAAACTTTCCTCAAAATCTCATGAGTTTTCGTAACGAAAATAACACACAGTTTTATCACATTTTCTTAAACAACTCAAAAACTAAGATAGCAATTGTTTCTGCCAATTCCATTATAAATGGCTGACATGTTGAAAAACAATATGGTTGGTCAATGACCTTGATATCATTATTTATTCTCATGATATTTGCAAGAGATGATTTTCAGTTTTTTGGAAACCACCGAAAAACAAATTTTTTTAATTTCTATAGAAAAAGACTGGGTTCTAAGTTACTCTACGATACATCGATTGTGACCATTTTCGTTGAAATCAAGCCAGCCGTTGTTGAGAAAGCGTTTTACAAAATTTAGTCTACAGACAGCGATACATACACATACAAACACACATACACACATACAGACTGCCAGCTAAAAACAGTTTAAACAGCTTTAGAAGGTCGTGAAACGTAAAGATAAGATATTATAAAAATTCCGATTTCGAAAATCGACCCAAAAACAATAACTTATCGGGAAGTTAAAAAAAAAACAAATTTGCGTCCATCATCACCTTAGAATGCATGTTGTTGTGGGACTTTGGTCTTAAAAGATTTTTATGTGTTGTTGTAACATGTATTGTAATGCCTAACACAACACATTTTATAAAAAAAAAATTCCGAATGTGAGGTCCTATTCGAATTTTATATATTTTTCGCTAAAAAATTACAAGTAAAAATTTTAGCAAATAACACAAGTATCTCTAAAATAGTATATTTTCCTACAAGAGATGAAAACGCTGCTTTTTCGTGTGTGATAATTTGATCACGAGACACATTAGCGTCGAGTGGAGCAATTTCACAAACGTAAAGGGTTTCTATCTCGCGTAGGAAATACAATTTTTTCTATGATAGTAAATATATAAACAATATTACTTCAGTCTGAAAGACCTAAGTACTACATTCATGAGCTTAAAGTGAAATTCTTACCCCCACTTTTTTGGCATTTCTCGACGTTTTAGGACCTACTGATTCTAAAAAAGCAAAAAAAAATATGTATGTCTGTCTGCCGGCTGGCCGTCATAACCGATTTTTTTTCCTAAAAATAGGTTTACTCAATGGGAAGAGCCGAAAGGATGATGTGTTCGATAACTGTACCGGAAGTGTGTCAAAAAAATCGTCAAGTGTGTCAAAACAAGGAAATTTGCATATTTTTTGCTTAAAAAACGTTCATTTTAAGCGATTACGAGTAGGAACATTGAATTTGGAGAAATCTTGATGGTCGGGATTGGTATGTGAGACCAAAATCAAGATTATTGCATTATAAGTTTGTCAAAAAAATGTTGTCAAGTGTGTCAAAAGAAAGATTTTTATTTATTTTTTACCCAATTTTTTGGAAAAAAATAAAATTACTTTTTTGTATGACATGAAAATATGTTATTATTATAGACAATTATGGCATTATAAGTTTGTCAAAAAAATAATGTCAAGCACTCAAGCGTGTCAAAAAATGATTTTATTGATTTTTTTAGCCAATTTTTTGGGAAAAAAATGTAGCTGTTTTTATGACGTAAATGTAATTGAAAATGAAATTGGACATGGACATTTTTTAATTTGTTATAGTTTTTGAAATATTTTTGGAATTTTGAAAAAAGTTTGCATTTTTGATTTTGCAATAATTTTTGCAATATTTTTAGAATTTTGGAAAAACGTTTTAATTTTTGATTTTGTAATAATTTTTGGAATATTTTTAGAATGTTGAAAAAAGTTTGATTTTATTATAATTTTTATAATTTTGGAAAAAGTTTCAATTTTTGATATTGTTATAATTTTTGCAATATTCTTAGAGTTTTGGAAAAAGATTGAATTTTAAGAATTTTTGGAATATTATTAGAATTTAGAAAAAGTTTAAATATTTGATTTTATTCTAATTTTTGGAATATTTTTGGAGTTTTGAAAAAAAAATTTTTTAATTTTATGTATATGTATTTGGAATTTTAGAATTTTGAAAAAAGTTTCAATTTTTGAATTTTTAAGAATTTTCGGAATATTATTAGAATCTAGAAAAAGTTTAAATATTTGATTTTATTCTAATTTTTGGAATATTTTTGGAATTTAGAAAAAGTTTCAATTTTTGATTTTATATAATTTATGCTATATTTTCAGAATTTTGTTATGTAGACTGGAGTATGATAACATAGGGCAGTATAGTTCCAGATTCATATAATGTCTGTTTTCTCATAAATCACACTTTTACTTACCACGCGTAGTGCATAATAGTTTCTCGTTCATCCATAATCTATAGTCATATTTTCATATAGTTTCCGTTACACATATTTATTCTTAGCATAAAACAATTAACAATAATATTTCCTTTACAATATCCTATTATTGCTTCACACTGTGTTTCCATCAGCGTTGCTTCACCATATTGCCTGAATTTGAATTCCCCGGGCCTCTAACCATAATTGCACCGAATGTTTTCAAGCCGCGAACAGCTGTGCATAATTGTCAATTCGTCTGTGGTCCTAAAATTCTATCCTACAATCAGCTTTGAAACTGTCTTCAAAACGTATTATATTTTTTATATGGTTGTTTTTATCAATTCCTCTTTCCGGTATAAATAAATATTTTACTGTAAAGCAGTTGTAATTTGCTATTTCATACTACGAAATCATCTTAAAATCGGTTGTGCATACGTTTAAACCATTCTAATCTCGCATATATTGCTACTTCTTTCAAATGCGTTGTAAATCGTACATTTCGTTAAATTATCTATCAATTTTGTTTATTACAAAATAACAACCAGTATTTGTTTTAATACGGAAAATGTACTAACAATATTTAAACTTTCGAAAAACTTTGTAGCTCAATTTTCGATATTGATTGCCTATATAAGGAATGCAAATATCTAGTTTTCTCTCTCTTAGTCTGATATTTCATTTTGCTATTGGATTCATATTTGGTTTTTGTTTTGACTTCTTGTGAGGTAGCCATCTTTTTGCGGGGATTACGGATTTGGGAGATAATAACTAACAACTACGAAAAAGCAAAATAAATAGGTGAGATCAAATGATTTTAACATTATTCCGGTGAAAGTAATTATCAACAAAAAATATAATAAACCCAAAAAGAGATCACATTCATTTCCACTGAAGATTATGTCAACAACCGCCACCCAAATATAAAAACACCAAAAATAAATTGCCTGGGTGTGAGTATAGCCAGAAGGCTGATCTAAAATCTTATTAGTCAAATGAAAACCAAAGATTAGTTCTAGTATTCAATTAAAATTAGTGTATTAATTGTTAAATCCGGAAGTATTTATATAAAACAAAGTAAATGAATGAATCTTATAGTTAACACAAACATTTTATCTTATATTTAAAACAAAAGAAAATTTAACTTAATGAGAAAACAGATTCCTCAGTTGAACATTTTCATATGTTATTTATCTGAATTGTGTTTGTGATTTCCGTTCTTAATATAAGTAGTATAAATAATATATTTTAGTGTACTCTAGTCCAGATAAATAATAAGCAAGAAAAAAGTAAATTATAACACACATTATTCGAATTGAAAATATTTGCTTGTACCAATATCAATTAACCTAAAATATATATTGTTAAATCAAACTGGTTTGTGGAGGAAAATTTATTGGTGGCGTGAAGGTGATTTGGTTCTGGTTGTCTAAACGTGTCAGTCATCTTGAGCAACGCATCCAGATTTAAGTTAATTGTTTAGTGCTGCGGGGCTCGACGGGTGGAGTAATTATTTTTGTGGAAGGAACGTTACGATTTAAACATAACAGAACAGTAATTATAACCGGTTGTGATACTTCTACTTTCACTCTACGGTGAATGTTATTTACACCAACCATCACGGAAGTTATTAATATCGTGATTTCTGGATTAAATATTATTTGTGAACGTCTGGTGTATACCAGAACTTTCAACCACTACCGGAAGGAATGAAATTTTGTTGCAGCGGTGTGTATTCCCGCCAGTTATAATGCTTATTATCCAGTCATGAAGCGCTAGACGAGAAGGAGGATACGGGAATAAGGAGGAGACCATACCATGAGCAATCACCTATCATTTGGGGGTGCAACATTTTTGGTATTGATTGGCTTACATCGTATCAGTGCAATTGTTAATAATCACCTAGTTATTGCGGCGTACATATCCATATTATTTGGCAATTAACCAGCAATCGCCTTAGTTATTGCGGCGCAACATTTATACAATATTTATACAATTTACCAGCAATCGCCTTAGTTATTGCGGCGCCACATTTATACAATATTTATACAATTTTATCAGCAATCGCCTTAGTTATTGCGGCGCAACATTTACAACTTATGCCTTGTTCAAATTAAGGTTATTTTAAGACCTTAAGTCCTTAACTTACATTGAATGCATCCATGTGTCGGTAAAGTAGAGCGAAAGACATTAAATTTCTAATGACATTAAAAAAAGCCCATAAGACCTTAATTGTCATTTTAATGTTTTTACTTCTATAGCGAATTCATATTTTTTATAGTTTAAATTTATTTTTGGAGTTTTATTATATTGTTAGACATTCTTCATCAAAAAATTGCATTAGAAATTTCATTTCATTAGAAAAATTGCAGTTGGCTGGGAGAAAATATTTGTATTTTTTTAATAATTTGGTTTAATATTTTAGCCATTTTTCTTTTTATTTGCCCATTAGAGCTAAACAATTTGAACAATTAATTAAAGTTAAACCAAATTTGTATATTTTTCTAACAATCATTTAATTTAATTATCTTATGAAGAAACATCATAAGATATGAAGGAAAATGAAATGTCAAAATGATATTAATTAGAACGGTGGTGTTAAAAGACAATAGCAATAAGCTTAAAAGACTACTTTATCGATAAATTTAAATACCGTAAATTGTCCGAAGCCTTATTAACACAATTTTATCAGCAATCGCCTTAGTTGTTGCGGCGCAACAGTCTGTGAATATTATTCAAATATTCATCGGTTAATACTTTACCTGCTGGAATATTCATCGCTGATGGAGGGCTAAACGTCAGGACCTTGAGGCCTGCCGGATATAATCATGGGGTGAGCGAACTTTAATTATTATTTTTGCTTATTGTTAGCGTACAGGTATGAATGCGCGTGAATGGGTGTACAAGTGAATGAATGGGGCGTGCTTGTCGTTGCGTGTGTGTGAGAGCAGGTGGTGCGTGTAAGCGAGACACTTTAAGTCTAAATAGGAGATAATTATACTATATTTTTGTTCCGATGTAAATTTATTAATTTATATTTTAAGTAATTAAAAATCAATCCAACTAATATAAAAATTATAGAAAACTCTTTTCATATGTTTAATTTTTATTAACCATATTACATATCAACAAACTATATAATACATGTATTTAATTAAATTTGCTTGAAAATGTTTGGTTAACTTACAAATAAATTATAATTTTTTTTCAGAGCTGTAAATAATAATTTTTTTGGTAATTTACATTTTATTGTGTATTGTTTTAAAGTTTTGGAAAGTGTTATTCATAATAAACATAATAAAGAATTTCAATACAGCGTGTGACGATCTCCCGTACTCTATGATTCGATTGTCGGTTTACAAGCAATGACATTATTTTACGAACTGGATCAGAGTGATCAGATGGCAACAATCCCACTTATTTTAAATTAATACCATTTACTGTAAATGCAATGGTCTTTGGGCTATCTTGGGCTTAATTGTCTTGCCTCGCTTGAGTGTGTATGTGGGCGTGGGTGTTTGGATGAAAGTGTCGGTGTGTGGGAGGATGTGAGCGTGCATGAGGCGTGAGAGTGTGGGCGTGTGGGAGTGAATGGGGGGGTTGAACGTGCTGATCGCGGTGCTTTCGCCAAAGGGGTCGCCAGAGTCTCATATTTTCCATTTGTACTTTATCCATTTCTGTATATTCACGTAATTCGCGTACATGTCTGCATTTGTATTGGAGCAGCAGGGTTTACCATTTGAACTCCATACTGTGATTAGCCGGAGCACAAAAATAAAACCTCAATTAGTTATGCGACCTGCTATGCCGCTTCATTGGTTCGCCAATGGAAAAGCTCTTCATTACAATTTTTGAAAAAAGTTTAATCTTTGATTTTGTAATAATTTTTGGAATATTTTTAGAATTTTGAAAAAAGTTTGATTTTATTTTATTTTTACAATTTTTACAATATCACAATTCACACGCTAATCCTGATCATTAGCCATTGAAGACACTAACTGTGATAACTTGTAAAACTGTCAATTATGTTTCTCTAATTAATTTTTTTTTAAATAAGCAATATAAACTTTCTGAAGTTAATATAAAAAATAATTTTCCTCAATATCATAAGCACAAGTGCGACCGTCACTTGTTCTTTTTCTGAAAGGAGAGAAAAAAAAAACTATTTTTTATACAATAAAGGGAATCACATTAATTAAGACACGGATAAGATATAAATCATTTACAAATTTGTTTGTCTGTTTTACAATAAAGTGATTTTTTTGGGTAAAATGTCACTTTAAATTTACTGAATAAACAAACCATACTGATATCTTTGGTTTTATTGTTGTGTTATTTCGGAGTCATGGTCATTTTTAATAAATGTTAAATTTCTAATTTATTGAACGAAATTTTAAATGAAACGTAGATAAGAAAGAAATATTACAAATTTAGATTAATTTTTGTTTTGTTATATTTATTTATCATCTTGAAATTGTCTTATTATAAGAATAAAAAAATTTAGGGTCTGTTAAATATCTTAGCGAAATTATCAGCAATTTTACTGGAATGATATTCAATGGAACATTTATAGAAAATAATGTCAAATTACCTTGTTTAGTTTTTTACACGACTGAACATCACCTCCATTCATAATTTCATACATATATATATTTATTGACTGAAAGAGGACCTTACTTTTATATATTATAATGTTACAAATTAAGAACTTGTCAATAAATTTATGGTTAAGTGGTTTTTTATAGTATTATCTGACAACTCAATGACGATCTTCTAGTATTGACATTTTTTTTTTGTTGAAAAAAACTTATTTAATTTTTTATTAACTTTATTTGCTTAATTTGCTTTTCCATTAATTATGAAAAAAATTACTTGTTCATTAGCCGTAACTAGATTGTAAATATTTCAGGGTTATCTGAGGGTGGAGAAAAGTGTTTGTTTGTCCAGAAAATGTTTACACTTAATTTTGATGTTTTTCTAGATAGCACACAACCCAACCAATGTTTTACGACGATAGATGTAACAATAAAAGAAAATTTTTCTTGCATTTTAATTCAAAAACAAAAGTTTACTGGCGTTTGTTTTTCGTCAATTGAACGGAATATTTGTTATATTTTCGTTAATTCTAATTCATTCCACTCTACTTCTTTTCTTTTCTAATCATATTTTAAGTAAAAGTAACTGTTAACGTTCGCAAAATTTGTTTCAAGATATGTTGATAAAGAAAGTTTGTGACATCTTTGAACTTAAACGAGCTAATGTATTATACTAAATCTCTTGTTGGATACTTAATTTTGCCAACTAACACAAACCTCAATCAATTTTTACTTCATCACAATTTTAAATTGTGTGAAGTAATGCAATCTATCGAGAAAAAAAAAACTTACATACCCCAAATTTTGTTTTTTCTTTTGTTTTGGATCATCCTCTATCTAAATAGCCAATAAAAATTTTGGCGTACGTCTGTGTGTGGGTGGATGTTGGTTTGACCTTTCAGCATATGATCTTGATGAAACTTTGGCAAATGATACAGGTTTACTTGAAAATGGAAGACCTGGATTCATTTCAAATTTGGACAAAATGGCGGGGAGCCTCCCGAACACCTCTATGTTTTAATCTTGAATAACTTTTAATCCTGGCTTATGATCTTATGGAATCTTTGTATATAAGGTTTTAGTACTGTTTCCAATACTTCTGCATACCAACTTCCGGTTTGTCACTTCCGGTAAAACATTTTTTTTCAGGTGTTTATTACTACTGTAGTCTACAATTACCGATCGATTTTCATGAAACGTTAGAAGGAGTACACTGGATAAAGGGCTGGGTGTTCATCATACAACATGTGGTTTTGTCCACCATGTTTTTTATGTTTGTTTTGAGCATACTTGATTCCTTCGTGAATGAATTTTGATGACACTTTGCAAAAAGATGCAAATATGTATGGCAAGAAACTGATTCATTTTTGAGCAATAGTGAACAAAGTGGTGGGGTCCCCCGTGCACCTGTTTTTTGAAAGCTCAATAACATCTGTACCTGATAATCGAACTGGATGAAAGTTGGTACACAAGCATTTAGTACGGTTCACAACAGTCCTGCATCCCAACTTCCGGTAAAAGATAATCATCATCAGTAATTACTATTGGCTCCCTACCGATGCTCTACTGTGACTGGCAAGCTTTGCAGCTTAGATAAAATCGTATATATATAAATATAGTGAGAACGTAAGTACAAAAATGTATAAGAGAGTCGCAATAATTTGTGATAACAAATCAGTCAAAATAAATTTTGTTTTTATCCATTTCGATTAGTTTTTCAATGTTTATATTTACTACTACAAATTATTTTATTAAAATATAAATTATAATTAATTCCAAATTTAAAAAACCAATGTTATCAAATGTTTTTTTCATAGTTGTGCTAAGTTTTATAAAATTAATGACAATAACTATGAGAGTCATTTAAATTTAGCAATTTATTTTCAGTAATTATTTTGAAAATGACAAGCAATATTTACTAAACGCATACACAAATATTTTTTATTTTTTGTATGTTTTCTCAAAGTTTATTATGAACATTTGGTCGTAAGTTTATAAGCAAATTTAATTTTTATTGTTCACATTTCAAAAAACTATAAACTTTGGTTATAATATAATCGAGTATGTTACTGTTTCTGTTAATTTTATGAAAACAAAGTCCGAGCGGCAAGATGTCCACTAGAACTAGGTAGATTTCGAGACCAGACAGTTTTGTGTACAAGTAGAATCTGATGTATCACATTAGATTAAACAAAACAAACTAATTACAAACAGATATCGAACAAATTTTAAAAAGAAAATCAGCTACATATAAGCAAAACTACATTTATCCAATTTTGCAACAAAGAAATATCTAATCCCCTGTTAAGGTTTTTGCAATTGTTGCAAACTTTTTTGTTGAAGCCGGCAAGTCAAAAATCTCTAACTGCAGAGGTGTATATATAAAAGAAACGGATTAAAATGTTTCCACAAATTCTAAACTTATGAAGTTTTTAAAAATATTAGTATCCAAACAGCCGTTATAACGGATTTAAAAAACAAGTTTTTTTTAGTATAAAGCCTCTAGTTTCTTAACCATGTGTTGGATTATGCTGATTTACGAACTTGTCTAAGATATTCATAAAACACACACTTTTAAAAAAAGTTTTTGATCTGGCTCCACAAATGCAACCGCGAGAGTGCCGGTTGATTCCAACGCATTTCGTGTTTTACAACCTTTTTTGTTGGAGCCGCTCACTCAGAAACCTCCAACTGCAGAGGTCTATTTTTGAAAGAAATTGATAAAAAAGGTTTCAAAGATTCTAAATTTATGAAGTTTTTAAAAATATTAATATCGAAACGGCCGTTATAATGGATCAAAAAAACAGATTTTTTTCTAGTATAAAGCCTCTAGTTTCTTAACCATATATCGGATTTAGCTGACTTATGAACTAGTTCAAGATATTAATAAAACACATAGTTTTAGAAAAAGTGTTTAGTCTAGCTTTACAAATGCGACCGTGAGAGCCGGTTGTTTAAAAACAACAAAAATTTTTTTGTTGCAAACGTTTTTGTTGGAGCCGCTCACTCAGGAACCTCTAACTGTAGAGGTCTATTTTTAAAATAAGTTGATAAAAATGATTCCAAAAATTTTAAATTTGTTAATTTTTTAAAAATATTAGTATCCCAACGGCCGTTATAACGGTTTTAAAAAATGAAATTTTTTTAGAAAAAAAGCCTCTAGCTTCTTAACCACTTGTCGGATTTTACAGATTCAAGAATTCATCCAAGATATTAATAGAACACACATGCACAGAACAGTTTTTTGATCTACCTCAACAAATGCGAGCGTGAGAGTGCCGGTCGTTTTCGTTATATCTCATATCGTTTATACATATATATATATATATAATATTTTTTTTGTTTCCCCGTCTCCGCTTATCATTTGGCACCAAAATTGTTCCGAAATTCTGAGATGAGGCACATTGCAATAGGTAGATTTTTATATGAAATCTACATAAAAGTGTACCGTGGGAGGAATTATTGGTTTTTCGTGATAGAATTTCGATTATTGGATTAAGAAAATTCGATTTTTTTGAGAATAAAATTAGACAATGTTCACTACCAAACAGTCGATGAATACTGGAAACTAATTTTGTTAAATTCTAATTTTGTTAAATTCTTCATTTTGGTCTCAAGATTACTGTTTAGTGGCGTTTGTCTGGATGTTTTCTTAATTTTAATTTCAACAAACAACCAAGTGTTTATTCATAGAATTAAGCCTAAAAACGAATCAAAATTTAATATCTTTTCTGGACCACTTCTCATCATCATCATCACTTTGAATATATATCAGCATTTTTTTAAGACTTGGATGTTTTCTTATCTATCAAGCTCAAAATTGAAAATTGTAATGAATTTATAAATTTCAAGGAATTGAGTTAATAAAAATTCTTCTGTATTTCTGTTTATTTTTGAGAATCAAAAATTAACAATTTACTTTTGTTTCAAACGAAATTTTTGGATTCAGACTTTTATTGTTGTTTGAGAGTTTTGTGATAAGCGTTTTTAATAATATGAGGGTAGATGATGTTGACATCAAACATTAACATGTGATTAAATTAAAATTTCTAAGTGTTAAAAGTTAAAACGTTTTTGCATATTCCTATTTTTAAAGGGTACAAATGACAATATCCAAAATAACTGTGAACAAACAATTGTTTCAGCTGTTATGGTTAAAACTATTAGTTATCACATTAATCTAACGTTCATGTATTATACTATTAAGTTCTTCTACCAAATCTGCAAAAAATATTCAAAATTTACTATACACAACTTTCGATCATGCAATATTTGAATAAAAATTAAGCAGCTCCATTAAAACATAACAATAAACTTCTATTATTTTTGTGCTATTAAATTTTATTGTTAAACTAATCAGAACGTTAGTTACGAATTACTAATAAAAAAAATAATTAACATTTTCGATTTAGTCACAAACAAAAATTTTATGTAAAAAGTTTCAGTAGTAAAGTGACAATAGTTTATAAATTGTTTTATTATTATAAGATGGGATGATAAGTAGCTGAACTCTCAAAAGAATTCAAGACAAAACTTTAATTTTCCTTATGCTCACTCCAAATAAAAATAATTATGTACAGTACTGAAAATTATAACGAAATTTTGATTAAAAACATACTGGAAAAATGTTGGCATATCTAAATTGGCCATTGGTTTGAATTCAATTGTTTTATGGTGCAAGGAACTAACAAATAAAGTAAATTTAACTAACCTCCTCATCAAAGCGAATTCAATACTTTTACTGTGTTGTGTTAATTCAAAAATATTTTGACAATAGAATAAATTGGGGTATCACATAATAATGCATGACTAAAAAACCAAAATAAAGCTATTATTATTGATGTGGAAAGGATAAAAAAATTTAATTGATTTATTTCAACTTTAAAATAATTTTTTTTTGACTATATTAAAACTCACAAAACCAACTCCGAAAACTTTTTCAGTCTAATTGTATAAAATCTAGAACGGTGTGAGTCCGAAATACGAAACTATCAAAAGCTACGAGAAATAATACGTTAATAAATTTATTCAAACTAGTTCGCATGAAATTCTCTCGAATGAACGCATTATACAATGTTATTTGAATTTCCGAT
>OY856188.1:237428655-237470961 GCA_963693315.1 Diogma glabrata | reverse complement strand
TATATATATATATATATATATATATATATATATATATATATATATATATATATATATATATATATATATATATATATATATATATATTATATATATATATATATATATATATATATATATATATATATATATATATATATATATATATATATATATATATATATATATATATATATATATATATATATATATATATATATATATATATATATATATATATATATATATATATATATATATATATATATATATATATATATATATATATATATATATATATATATATTATATATATATATATATATATATATATATATATATATATATATATATATATATATATATATATATATAAATATATATATATGTATATATATATTATATATATATATATATATATATATATATATATATATATATATATATATATATATATATATATATATATATATATATATATATATATATATATATATATATATATATATAAATTAAGGCTATAGAGGGAGCTTTAGACTATGTATGGAGAGCTTTTCTGAGAAGGAAACGAATATACTTCATAGTTAAATACTTTTCAACCACCTCTTATACCTTATTTATGACACTAATTTCATTTGCTTAAGAATTTTTTAAACCGTTTTTTTATATACGATTTTAGTGCCAAACATTTTAATTTTATAGAAATCGATTTTTAAATCAAAGTTTAGGTAAACAAAATTTTATTTAGGTTTCTTTTATGTTTTATTTAACGTTTAATTAAAAACCAAAACTAGAAAAATGTCAAAAAGTAAATTCGAAAAAATAACGATAGTTTTAAGGAATAAATAAAATAAAACCAAACCAAACCCAACAAAAATAAACGAAAGAAGAAATTATAAAGTTAAAAAACAAGCAAAAACTTTACTTTCTGATGAACTAAGTGAACGCTATCTCATAAATGACATCATTCAAAGTAAAGTTCGAAGTTGCAAAAAAAAATATGAAAGAATTTTCTTTTTTACGAGACTTGATTTTGTTGTTAAAACTTTTAGTATTTTGCTTTAAGAAGATAAAGGTTGTTGTCTTAATCGTATGCTACAAAGTTTTGATCTCAAGTTAATACAGAGGATAATTTGTAGATTACTAGTTAAGCAAGATATACGTATAATTTATTGAGAGAACAGGATATTTTGATTATTTATGTTTTAAGAAAATGATAAACAAAGTGTTGCACATAAATCTGTTTTATGTTTCTAATAGAAGAATCTTCATAAAGAATAGCAGATCTCTCCAAATCTTCAGAAGACAAAAATTATGGCCGGCATATCAGAAATTTAACGTATGGATTCAAATTGCACAATTATTTCACTTTTTTGAACAAGTCTACTTTTACCCAAATTGGCACTTTTAAATTTATTTTTCAGTATTGACAGTTTTTAAACCAAAGTCATGCTTACAATACAATCATTAGTTTGAGTTGATTTTGGAACTCGATTTTTAACCAAACGTGTTGCTGACTAACACTAAACAAATATATTTTTACAATTCGATACAATTGAACATTGTGCAAAGTAATGGAACCCATCTGACAAATTTAGTTTTGTATATCCCAAATTTAAAGTTTTATTATTTCTTACAACCCTGAAACTTATGTGATATCGATGATGGTTTGTTGAGCTTTTCGAACCTTAGAATAATCTTTTCTTGAAAAACCGGGAAAAAAAATTCTAAGAAAGTAGTTACTAAAGCTTGTAACATTATACATGGATAAAAAGAAAAATCAATAAATAAATGGATCTGTACCTAAGTGAATCTAGACCGGGGAGACTTTTTATAAATAAATCAATGTTAAATCTAAAAAATAATTTTTATAGAAATATTATTAGAACCAAACCAAAACTTAGAAAATAAATCAAAAAGCTTACATAATTGTTTTTCCAAAACCATACCATCACACTAAAGATGACAATGATTGAAAGCATGACAGCATGACGATCAGACATATAGTAATCTATTGTATTTAAACCATTCAATAGCACATGCTCTTCAAAATCTTGAGGTCCCAATAAAAAAACTTTTATGTCACTAAAAGGGTTTACTGTTGTGTTGTGTAATGTCAAAAATTCCTAAAATATTACGTCATACATATATGTTACTTACTGAAGTAAATCTATCACATACAACTATTGATATGACAAGTTTATGCGCTAATTTACAAATTAAGCGCATGGTGCATAAACAAGCATACAAACACAGATTTTTAAATATGAAAATATAGAAAAATATCGTTTATAATATTTTAAAAATGTTGAAATTTTTATTTTAATTTCCTTGCTGTCGAAAATTGTTACCGGTTAACAAAAAATATTACAAAAAATTTGATTAAAATGCCACGATAATTCAACTAGTTCAAAAACAAATGATTAAGTTTGTGAGCTCAATTTGAACAATTAAAACACTTGTGGCACAATAACACTTCCATTTGAATTTTTGATTCCTATTTTACATAATGCCGATAATTTTTGTTTCTTTTTTATATACCTTGGTCAATCCTATGCTCAATACAACAATTCCATTATATGATCTCAAAAATATCATACTACTAAAAAACAATCTATAACACGAAAGAACTAAATATTGAACAACTGTAATTATGACGAAAGCTCAACATTCTACATTAGTCGAATCCAATTTCTAACCTAGACTTTATTCCTGAAGTATCGCTCAAAATGAAGCGAATAATTTTTCGCAGAAACATTATTCGAAAAATGCTTTTACAAATTAATACCAACAAGGCAACTGGGCCTGATTATATTCCTCCAATTATACTTAAAACGTTTGCTAGCACCCATCCTCACTAAAATATTTTATTTGTCTTATAAGATAGGGATTTTTATTGAAATGAAATATGGAAAATTGCTAGTGTACAGCCAGTTGCAATAAAGGTTAGTAAAACTGACCCATCCAATGACAGACCTAGTTCAATTTTGTCAGTAGCTTCTAATGTTTTTGAGAAATATATAAATTTTAATTTAATGAGCTTCTTAGAGTCTTCCAAATTACTTAATGAAAGACAATACGGCTTCCGAAAAGAAAGAGCAACGGGAGATTTGCTTTCGTTTGTTACTCATCTTTGGAACAAATCCCTTGAAAACTTTGGTGAGACTTTCGGTAATGCTCTTGATATTTCCAAAGTATTTGACAAAGTTTGGCACAAAAATCTTATTTGCAAATTGAGATGTTATGGTTTAGATGAGCCACTAATTTCTTGGATGCAAAGTTTTATATCTGAGCGAAAATTACGAGTCAATGTTGACGGTATTTCATCGGATGTATTTTCGACTAATGCAGGAGTAGGAAAGGTTCCGTTTTATCTCCAACTCTTTTTCTTATCTATATTAATGACTTGTTGGTTTCAACAATTAATCCTATCCATAGTTTTGCTAATGAAAGCACTCTTCATGCATTTCATGTTGCACCTAGATTATATTTACCTTTAGCGCTTAATAATTGTAGATCAAATTTGATAGATTCATTAACCGTTGATCTTAAAACTATTTCTGATTGGGGTGCTGCTAACAGTGTTGAATTCAATACGTCCAAAACAAAAGTTTGCCATTTTACAAGATTGTCAACACCTAACCCTTTTCCATTGAAGTTTGATTCCAAGGATCTGATGGAGAAAGATTCCGTGAAACTTCTAGGAGTTGAGGTTGAAAATAAATAAAGTGGAATATTTAGGACGATGTCGTAACTTTTTTAATAGTAAACGAAGCTTCTTTTAATATACAAATCTTTTATACGTCCCTGTATGAAATATTGTTTTCACATATGGGGTGGAGCATACTTATGTAGTTTAAAGTATCTTGATTCTGTGCAGCACAGAGCAGTAAAATTAATTGGTAACTCAAGTCTTACTAATGACCTTGATTCCTTGTAGCAGAGGAGAAATGTTGCTGATTTGACGATTTTCTACAAATATATCATGGATGAACGGGTTTTTGAAGAGATCAAATCGATTTTAACTAAGTCTGCAAACCTATCGTGTTATACCAGAGCATCGATAGCTGCCCATCCTTTTACGGTTCAAATAATTAGATGTAGAACTGTAGCCTTCCAGCGCGACCTTTTCAACAGAGTCTCTCATCTCTGGAATTCGTTACCTTCGTGGGTTTGCCCTGATAACTTTAATCCTTAAAAGTTTAAAGTCGGCGTTCATAAAGTTCTCAAAGAAACTTAATTCTCAATCGATTCTAATTCCTAGTTGGAATGGTATCTTCGGATATTCAGAGACGTTTATATATAATTAATTATATTAACATTAAACATGTTCTAAAAAAGTTAAACGAGCGGCTGGTTGTAGGTTGGGATTACCATAGATAATCCTAACTTCAAGACCCCGTTAATTTTGTTCTGTCTAGCTTCAGTATGTGGATTCGATAAGCTTATAACTATAATGACCAAATTTTATGTTAGTGTTGTTGTTGTGGCGTCATAAATGCTGCTTATAAATGCTGCTTATAAATGCTGCTGCTGTTATAAATGGTTTAAATTAAAATACTATTGTTTTGTGGCGAACATTTAGATTAAAAATGTTTAAAATTTTAATTGTAGCAAGCAATGTTTTTATCGCTTAAAAAATTTATAAAAAACAAAATAGTTGTTTATAGAATTCTGGTTTTTCTTTTTTTGAATAATGTTTGTTTTTCCAAATTTCTATAAATATTTAAAAAATTCTCTTATTATGTTTTTGTCTCTAAAAAAATGTTAAATTAGTACTTGAAATAAAAATAATTTAAAAATAGTATATTTATGAATAAATAATTCATTATGTTATAATGGGAAATATGAAAATTAGTGTGTTGAAAGTGAAGAAGGATTTGAATTTTCAAAACTAGATTTTAATAGTGCACGAACAATAATAATCCAATCATACATTGAAAAAAAAAATAAGCTGTAAATTACACTTTCTCTTTATGAATCCAATGAAAAATGGCAATACATATACATATACATTTGCTCATGCCTTGTAATTATATTATCTATACATTGGATAATAAAGCTAATTCTTGCATCTGTTTTCAACATCGAAGGAAGCTTCAAGTTATCTGCCAGGAAGTAGTACATTTGTCTTTTATTTAAAAAGGAATTATGCAACAATTGATTATGCAGTGAAAGTAAATGGTAATTTAAATAGTACAATTGGACCTTATATTCATATCCCATAGAATAATTTAGCATTGAATGAGCTATAGTTTGTAGCCAAATTGTCCCACTAAAAATAACTAGGCGATTGTTGAACAATTAGTTATATACGAAAATCGTTGCACCAAAATAAACAGGTGATTGTTGAATAATTGGGTATATACACGTAAGAGTTTTTGTCTCGAATTTACAAAAATTTGTAATTCTAAAAAAATTAAATACATTCAAACTCAAATTTTCAATCATTGAAATAAAAATATTTTTAAAAACTTGGTGGTTGTAGTTAAGATAGGTTTTAAATTTGAGTTAAATCACAAAGCCTACTCGATCAATGAATGTTTTCGATGTTATTTTCTGATGTTTTAAAAGGTTTGATATTGTTTTGTGGTGTTTTAAAAATAATCGATATTTTTTTCTCATTTTCAAACATTTGTGAATCATGTGTGGGATATAAAATATTTATTGTTTTATATGAAGGCATAAAAATGCGTTTTTTTTGTGCATGAAATACATAAAAGTCGTATTAAAAAATGATAAAATCGTCTCTTTAATTACATTAAAAGTTAAAACTGAAACTTCACTTTCAAAAGAGTCAAATTGCATGTTTCATTTCCAAAAATGTTCCAGAATTGTTACAGTCAACTTATACCCTCGATAGCAATAACTTTGTGATAAGTTTATATCACTTCAAATTGACACTAATTTTGACTAACCTTCATTTTTTTTAAATTCTTGATTTTCCTTTTTTATTTTGATAAAATAAAAGGAAACGGTTTGTAAGGGGATCAATAAAAAACACAAAACGAGGATTCGAAACAATAAAAATGCAAACAACTGTATATAAAAGTTCTAAATCAAACTTTTTCTCTTCAAATTTTTGTTTTGTATTAAAAGTTGGGGTTGCCATAAAAACAATCATAAAGTGATAAGAAATCATAAATCATAATATTACCAATAAACAAGATATCTAATTTCAAATAATAACTCATTAATAATAATTCTACACAATTAACTTATTTCTAATTTTATAACTTAAGAGATTAACTGATTTTGAATCAAATAAAAATAAAATTGTTAAAGGTAATTATGAGTTATGAAGGCAATTTTTTTTTATTTATCTAACGTTATTATTCCTCATTTAAGTCTTTGATTAGATTCAAATATGATTTTACATTAAAATTGTAAACGATCTATTGTTAATATAATAGTCTTTATTCTGACAACAAATATAAAACTCGAATAATGTTTGATGAGTGTTGTAAATATGTTAGATGTTAAATTTAAACGCTTACTAGCACTACTTCTAAAAATCTGTTTATCAAAATTACATAGCTCCAAGTTACCATTAAATATTTTTAATGTTAGTAAATCAAATTTATATAAGCTTTTTTCAGTCATGAATACAAATACGTTTTCAGAAAAAAAACTTCTTATTTGAGTTAACAGAAAGTCAGGTAGGTATAAAGGAAATCTATTCAAAGCGGAAAAACTAAATTTTCTAATCATAACACATATATTTTATATTTACTGATTCTATAAAGTCACGTTATAATATATCATTTTCCATTTTCTGTTTGTTTTGTTACTGTAAGCTCTTCTCTGATTATAATTTAATTGTTTGATTTTGTTGTTAGTTTAAAACATGGTTTTAAAAAGATACATGCACTCCTTAATAATTACTGTGTTAAGTATACGTATAAAATTTTTGTATATTATGAAATGAAAATGAAGTACATCATATTATAATTAATTGGAATCAGAGGTTTTACAGGATTCTTGTTTACTATATATTTTCTTAAAATTGAAGTTCATCTTTTGTTAATTTTGTAGTGGTTTTGGAATCTCATGGTTTTTGTTCACATACATTTATTAAGCCTTTAAACCGAAAATAAAACAAATTAATATTACTGCTTTAGATAGATAAATTTGATAATTGATTATATACTGGATGGTAGAAATTATTACCGTTAGTTCTAATATTATTAAATAATTTAATTTAATTTCTTTATAAAAGATCAGCATTGTATTCCAATGTCATCCAATTGTTGGTAAAATTCCAAAAACAAATTGAAACAATTCTGCTTCTTGTGCCCAGTTAACAAAAAACAGTCACCATTTTGGTCCTTTGAGCCGGATATACCTTCTAATAAAATGCAAGTGTCTTTGAAAATGTAAGTGGGTCACGTGATTGAGAAGTATCCACTAGCAGGAGTACTGGCATTTTATTTTAATGCGTTGGGTTTTTATTTGCGGACCAAAATTTTAGTACTGATTTGACGGTATTGAAATCAAAAACACGGCATACCGGTATAACGGGTAGTACCAGACCTGTTATTAAATGAGAAAAACGAATTTACAAAATGATTTCCTATTTGATTTAGCCCTAATTTGAAATTTGACCGAAAACGAAGTGTAACGAAGAAAAGCGTAAGTTACCGAAAGCTTCTTTAAACATAAATATTGTCACGTTTTCCTACTTTCGTTTGACCTTACTCTCAATTCGATAAACGTAATTCTTATTTCTCCTTCTGGATTCTATCACTGACTAGGAAGCAAAACACCAGGTTTTATTAAGTCTTTAACACCTTTACTGTTTCACAACAGACGAAAACAATACAGCAAGCAAGATTCCCATCTAGAATATTCTTCCAACAGCTTCAGAAACTTCAACGATTGATTTTAGAAATTTCCAGTATAACACAATTTTCAATATTTGCACTTTCGCAGTCTAACTTGAACTATTTACACTTTCGCAGTCTAAGTATAGTTTTTAACTATATCTCGTTCTGCAAAAAAATCTTACTTAAATACGATTCTACTTAATTTCTCGAATATTCTATTCTTTAGGTTAATCTAAAATTTGGTTGCGTACGCAACAAGTTTGAAATACCTTTATGCTGTGCAGCGAAGAGCTATTAAATTAATTGGTAACTCTGATCTTACTCAGGAACTTGATTCATTTCAGTACAGGAGAAATGTTGCTGATTTAACGATTTTTTATAAATACGTTATGAATGAACGGGTTTATGAAGAAATCAAATCGATTTTACCGAGGCCTGCATTATTCTTGTGTCATAGCAGAAATGCAACAGCAGCCCATCCTTTTGCGGTTCTAATAACAAAGTGTAGAACTGTAGCCTTTCAGCGTGATTTTTTTAATCGAGTCTCACACTCTTGGAATTCCATGCCAGCGTGGGTTTTTCCTGATAATTGTAATTCTCAAAATTTTAAAATCAACGTTCATAAACTCTTAAAGGAACATAATTTAGAATCCCAATCCTAGTTGGCATGGTATCTTCGGATATACAGAGACGTTTATTTAGAACTCGTTATTATTAACACTAAACATGCCTAAATTCCAATAAAAAAAAGTAAATCTATTTAAATTATTAAATTTATAAAAATGTACATAACTCAAACTGCTTTTGCAACAAATATATCAAAATATCAAAGTTTTCAACGTACGTACATTCTTTTAAAAAAAAATGCCAAAAATCTATATTTTACTATGCGATTATTTTTCATATATAGAACAATTTTCTGATTCTGATCCTTGCCGCAATATGTTTTTGATTAATTTAACTTGACTTCAGTAAAATTATATCTAAATCGTTTTAACCAATTAATTGTAATGAAGATTCAATCTTGTAATTAAAAATCTTATTATAAATATCATTTATCAACTTTATTATTTAATGTAAAAATTATTCCTAAAAAATAGAATGTTTAATGAAACTAACTTTCAAACTTTTTTTCATTATACATATTATATATCTTGTAAGTATCTAACAATTGAAAATCAAAGAAAAATTAAAACAAAAATTTTATAATATTTTATTGAAAAAAATTTAATTCCATTCAAAAACAAACACAAATATTGAGAAAAAAGATATCATTCCTTCTTTAAAAAAATGGTACAATAACCACCAACAGAAAATACGTCACACTGTGCTAAAAGACAATAGCAATAATCTTACAAAACTACACTATCGATAAATTTAAATAAATTTAATAAATTGTATGTCACCTTAAACTGTGTTTAAATCAGTCTTTTGTGATGAATATATCAACTCATATTGAAAGAGAAATACATACTCAAATAGTGGTTTTTGTTTTTCCATTTTGTATTTCACGGGAATGAGATTATGGAAAATATCTGTCCAAAAAATAATTAATTTTCTGGTTAATATCGAAATGATAATAGTTTAGACGAAACCGAAAAAAAAGTAGCAATAACTTTAAAAAACTACATTATCGATCAATTTAAAATTCGTAAAACGAAATTTTTATGAGTTTCAAAAGAACAACAATTTTATTGTTATTTAGGAAAAATTAAAAAAAAAGGTTAAAAATCAAAAAAATGTTTTTATTCAAGAACAACAATCATTTCGTTTTCTATCACAGTTTTAAACAAAACATTTTTCTTAAAAAATTAGTAAAGAAAACAGATTTACCAATTGTTACAATAAAAAAAAAACAATAAAAAATGTACTACGCTAGGATTTGAACTCTCGACCTATAGCTCCTCAATCGACCGCGTTATTCATATTGCAATTTGAAACGTTACGACCGGATAGAGGTATAGACTCATGGCTATTATATTATAGATTATCATTTAATTGATTCCATATACAGTGTATCTATACACATCTGTTTTAACCTTAAAATGTAATCTGTTTTAATCCTTAAAATATAATCTAAACACATAATCTGTGTTAACCTTAACATAAAATTAACAGCAGTTTATGCTCAACTAATCATCACTTAATTAAATTTTTTAATTTATTTCAACAAAACCATTTTGACTCTTTGGGTTTAACACGTCAAAGCCTAACTCTGACTGACCACCTTAACTCACCAAATCCAACTGCATTTCTGTTTCTCAAATAAAAATACGGTGCCGTTTTTCTATGTTTCCTCGAATTGGCCTTACTCTCAATTTGATAAACGTATTTCCAAAATATCTTTCTGGATTCGATCACTAATTAGTAAGTATTCTTCAACTTTATTACAGCAAGCAATATTCCTATCTAGAATATTCTTTCAATAACTTCAAAAACTGCAATGGTTGATTGTAGAAATTTTCAGTTCAAAATAATACATCAGGGTCATTTCATGTCAAACCAACCAGTCAGGTTTCATGTCAACCAACCTTTCAACTCAACCCAACCATTTTAGATTTTCATGAAATTTACAGAAATTATTTCCTATATTTATACAAATAAAAAACTGTTTTCAACATTTTTTTTCTCATTGCGTTTTTGTGTAATTAATTTTCAAAATCTTGGCATTTCGTCATTTTGAGGCTCGTTTGTATCGTTTCAATTTCAAATATCTCAATTTGTATAAAACATAGAGAGCTGTTAGACCTCTCATTTTAAACGAGTCCCAAAATGACGGTATTCCAAGATTTTGAAAATTAATAACATAAAAACGCAATGAAATAATAGTATATTACATATCTAGAGTTGTAAATAGCATTTTACATGCGAGGGAAAATGTTGCGCACGAGACGCGTAGCGTCGAGTGCAGTTTCTTCACGAGCATGGAAAATGCTTTACAACTCGAGATTTGTTATATACTTTTCCTACGACTTTGTTTTAATGCCCAAACGCATATAATTACTTGAAAAAAAGAACTACTAATCATAAATTAAATGCAAATAGTTTACAAATTGTGGTAGGCTTTGCATTATTCTGTGTCAAAATGAATTGAAATATTTAATTTTTAAAAATCAAATTTTTCTTTAAATAAAAATTTTTCTTTTTATTAAAAGCGTGCGGTAATATATATATGAAAATCCATTACCGCACGCTTTTTTTTACTTACCGCACGCTTTTTGAAATAATCAATTTACATGTCATGGATAGTGCGATGTAATTTTTAATTTACTGTGATAGGAGTAGGAAAAAATATTTTGAAAACAGTGTTGTATTTGTATATTCATGGCAAATGATTTCTGTAAACTTCATAAAAATCTAAAACGGTGAAGACGAAAATTAAAAAAATTTGTTTGGTTTCGCATGCAATACCCATATCAAATTTCTAGTAAGTAATACTTTAAAATATGGAGGGGTTGAAATCTCACAGCTCTGTGATATCTAGACTTCGGTCTGCGTTAAGGATTTTGATATAGTTTTCGGCAAAAAACTTGGTTTTTAGTTTAAGGCAGCGATGTATATCAAACATAACTCTTTGTTAAAGTACAAGTATTTTTTTAACTTTGTTTAGAAATTTATTACAAAACTAACACGAAACATCAATACGATGCCGGAAAATTATAACAGATCATAAATTAACATATTAGTGAAAAGATGATATAATCAGAAATCTATTCAAAAACCTCTCCATAGAGCGTTTCGAAAAAATATTACAAAATCACAAATTCATATTTCTTTCAAAATTCCAAAAATATTGTAAAAATTAAATAAAATCAAAGTTTTTTCAAGATTCCAAAAATATTCCAAAAATTAGAATAAAATCAAATATTTAAACTTTTTCTAAATTCCAATAATATTCGAAAAATTCTTAAAAATCCAATTTTTTTCCAAAATTCTAAAAATATTGCAAAAATTATTACAAAATCAAAAATTGAACCTTTTTTCAAAATTCCAATAATTATAATAAAATCAAAAATTTAAAATTTTTCAAAATTCTAAAAATATTCCAAAAATTCTTACAAAATCAAAAATTGAAACTTTTTTCAAAATTCTAAAACTATTTATAAAATTCAAAAATTCTATTTTTTGCAAAATTCTAAATATATTGCAAAAACTATTACAAAATCAAAAATTGAAACTTTTTTCAAAATTCCAAAAATATTCCAAAAATTCTTAAAAATTCAAACTTAAATTTTCTAAAAATATTTATAAATTCTATTTTTTCAAATTTCTTAAAATATTGCAAAAATTATAACAAAATCAAAAATTGAAAAATTTCAAAAATATTCCAAAAATTAGAATACAATCAATTATTTAAACTTTTTCTAAATTCCAAAAATATTCCAAAAATTCTTAAAAATTCAAACTTTTCCAAAATTTTAAAAATATTGCAAAAATTATTACAAAACCAAAAATTCAAACTTTTTTCAAAATTCCAAAAATTATAATAAAATCAAAAATTTAAAATTTTCAAAATTCTAAAAATATTCCAAAAATTCTTACAAAATCAAAAATTAAAACTTTTTCCAAAATTCAAAAAATATTGCAAAAATTATTACAAAGTCAAAAATACAAACTTTTTTTAAAATTCCAAAAATATTTCAAAAACTATAACAAATTCAAAAATTTCCATATCCAATTTCATTTTCAATTACATTTACGTCATAAAAACATTTCTACATTTTTTTTCCTTTTTGGCTAAAAAAATAAATGAAATCATTTTTTGACAAACTTGACATTATTTTTTTGACAAACTTATAATGCCATAATTCTCTATAATAATAATAAAATTTCATGTCATACAAATAATTAATTTTATATTTTTCCAAAAAATTGGGTAAAAATGTAAATAAAAATCTTTCTTTTGACACACTTGACAACATTTTTTTGACAAACTGATAATGTCATAATTCTCAATAATAATAATAAAATTTCATTTCACACAAATAATTAATTTTATTTTTTCCAAAAAATTGGGTAAAAAAATAAATAAACATCTCTCTTTTGACACACTTGACAACATTTTTTGACAAACTTATAATGCAATAATCTAGTTTTTGATCTCACATACAAATCAAATCCCGACCATCCAGATTTCTCCACATTCTTTGTTCCTACTCATTATCACTTAAAATGAACGTTTTTTAAGCAAAAAATATTTATATTTCCTTGTTTTGACACACTTGACGATTTTTTTGACACACTTCCGGTACAGTTATCGAACACATCGTCCTTTCGGCTCTTACCATTAAGTGTACCTATTTTTAGAAAAATTTCAGTGTACCTATTTTTAGAAATTTTTCAAATCCCTTCAGTCGTTTTCTAGATTTCGACGGTTGTGACGGACGGCCGGACGGACATTCGGACGGACGGCCGGCAGACAGACAAACTTTTTTTTGCTTTATTTAGAATCAGTAGGTCCTAAAACGTCGAGAAATGCCAAAAAAAGTGAGGGTAAGAATTTCACATTTAGCTCTGGAATGTATTACATACTTAGGTCTTTTAGACCGAAGTAACTCTATTCACCATTAAAAATAACTTGTGTTCTAGTTACACGGTTTTATGTTTATAATTTAACGTTTCATTTACAATTTATTTTAGTTAAGATAATCGCATTCTACTTCAACTGTTTACACTATCGAAGTCTAATATAAAATAATTCCGTTCTACAAAAGGAATTCCTTGTATACAATTTTTCCTTTTCCTCAATTTCTTTACAAAACTAACTCGAGAAATTTTGATGAACTCTACATCATTGTTGGTTGGATATATTTTATTTCATTTTTTGTTTTTATCTTCGACCCTTCTTCTTGGAAACAGTTGATTTTAGTTTTGTTAGTAAAACAGTGTATGTATAGAGTAAGTTGAGGTCAAATACAATTATATTTAACAATACAAATCCCCAAATTAAAATCCGAAAGTTCGAGAACAACATCTAGAAAATTTCTATTTTTCCTCTAACTGAATCCAACGTCACAACATAGGTCTGCACTAGCTAAACATTCAAGTGAATGTCAAGATAATTTCGATTTTGATAACGCTCTAGTCCTAGAATATGAACCTAAAAAATTCAAAAGATTGTTTAAAGAATCAGCCTTCATTTTGGTTACAGATGGGACAACGAATTTCAAATGTGATAGTAATAGAATGCAGAATAACTACACAAACATTATCAAAACACATATGAAACAAAAGGGCAAGAATTAATTCAAAAAGTTTTTGACTTCTTTTTATAACACTTATACACATTTCACCATACAATAATTCACAAAACAAAACATGAATGTTGATATAGATTCTTATGGTTCTTTTAACTCTGTTTTCTTATCGATTGTGAAGGAAAAAATTTAATCAATAATAAAAAAGTCCTATTTGGAGAAACAAAAAAATTTTTTTAAAAATTTTTTTAAAAAATTAAAAACATCGGGATTTGACAATTGTTTTTATCAACACTATTGACAAGTCCTGTTGAATATCGACAACAATATGAAATAACAATAATTGATCGATATATTCTCATGTTTTCTCTTTTTAACACTAATATGTTCTTTTCGTTTTCCCATGTATCTTTTTCAGTCTGAAATTTGATTTTGCTTGAATCTAATTTAGAAATGTTCAACACGTTTCACCTTTTTAACATTAGCTTAGTATTTTGATAAACTAAAATGTAATGTTTTTAAGAAGAATTTTTTTTAAATTATGACAAAAATCTTTAGATTTAATTTATTTTTTTAATGTAAGTACAAACAGAGGGATTGTCTTTTCTTGTTTTTTATGTTTGTTCATAGATTAATTATTAAACGTTGTTTTTTACATTTCTATTAATAAGCCTTGGTAATGATGAGAAACATCGAAAATTTGGCAAATAAATAAGGAAGAATAAAAATATATATTACAGTTGAAAAGGTATTAAATTGTTTAATTTATAAAATATAACAACTGATTTAATCTTTTAAATATTTTAATTTTTGGAGTGGCAACGCTGTATTTAAAATATTTATTGTATGAGGTGTTAGGTGTATCTTTGGTAGCAGGAGATCCAAGCGATGTGACTTGTTGATGCTAGTGGCGTTGTTAAATGATGAAACTCGCGAGATGTCCAGATGATTTTTGACACAACCAATTTAAAATGTTTTTAGATAAAATGCTGTTGGATTCCTTGATGGAAAATTGTTGGATGATTATATAGATGATAATATAACGTCTTGTATTACATGAGGAGTATTTACAACGTTTCAGTTACACACACCATAAATAAGAAATATCCTTTATATCAGTTATGTAAATCAAGGTCCACGAACTAATTACACATTTCTTAAAATCTTTATTTGTGATATTAACAGCTATAATTTGTGTTTAACAGTATCAACAATTCATAAGCTGTTCCTTTATTATACGAAACTGTTTTTAAACATATTAGTATACAATGTAACCATAGTATATATATTACAAGTTTATTATTTTTATTGATTTTGAAACTTATTAACATAGAAGTTAAAATACTTTTAATAACATAGATTCGAATTGAATCTGAATAAAATAACATTATATTTAAAACCAACCAAAGTGGTGTGGTTACAAACAACCAAAAATTAATGTAAAAACTATCTATTAATTTTATACAAAACAAGACGTGGAAAAATCTCCTAAAATCTGACATGGAGTAATTTTTTGTTTTTTATATTAGAAAAATATAGTTTACTCTGATTTTTTAAAAGCGAATAACTTCTCCTCTTTTACACCGGCGTTTACGAAATCATTAAACTAATTGCGTGCTGCTTAATGAACTTCTAGTTGGAATTACCGGAACTGTAGTTAATGCCACATATCAAACGCATTTAGAATTCGTTAGATGAAAAATGTGTTCCTCATGCCCGATTTACATGTTCCAACATTTTTTTCTAGCATTGTTTTTACTGAAAGTTGAGCTACACGCGAAATTTTTGGAAGATGAAAAGAGAAAGAAATTTATAATATAGATAGAAGGCGTTGTGCTATAATTATTTACAGATAAACTATTGAAAAAATTAAAAATTCTTTTGTATTTTGGTGTTTAGTTTATTAAATTTAAACATAATAAAAACATGGATTCTTAATAAATTGATATTATAAACATGGATTCTTGGGTATTGATAAATTTATTAAATTAAATTAAATAATAAATTAAATTTAACAATGGCGATGCTATTCAATACAATCAACAATGGCGATGCTATAAATTGCTGACATCCAATACAAAAAATAAAAATATTACAAAAGAATACTAAAATTTTGATAAAATATTATAACTAAATATTTTTATTTATAAAAAACTAACTTGGAAAAGCAAAAACTTAATTTTTTTCTAAAAAAATCATTTATGTTTCCATAAAATAATTTTTGCTGCCATAAAATATACTTGGGTAAAGTATATTTTATGTCAACATTCTCAGTTTTATGACAACATTTGCTAAAAAACTAGAAATAAGCTCCAGTAAAATTTTGCATTTTTACATTTTTGTTCTTCTCTCGCATACGAAAATCATGATATACTTTGCTTCATTTTTTACTGGAAAAAAATGTTGAAACATGTAAAACGCCCATTACATCCAATGGACTTTCGGTTGATAATTGTGTTCACTATTTATATCACAATTATCAGGGGAAGATGAGTGTTTCTTTTCCTATGGATGCGTGATTGAATCTACGAGATTGGTTTAAAAAGTATATTAAATTAACAAAGAAAATGTGCGCATTCTCAGGATGAGGTCTTGATTACAGTTGATCCACATAAAAAAAAATTGCAAGATTCTTACAATTTTAAACAATGTCCGTTCCATTTTAAATTTCGTTTTTGGCAGAAAAATTTCAAAAAACAGAATAAATAAAATTGGAAAGACAGCTTTGCAGAACTTCGGTCAATTCAAATAATATTTCTAATTTAACAGATTGCGCAAATTTTTACTAACACTACAGTTCAATGTATCATGCACCACAGCTGATGAATTGCATTGAATTATACTATCGAACTGATTGTTGGCCATCCTTCGTTTCATTATGCTTCCAAGTTTGCCTTTTGGGGTAGAGAAAACATCCAAATGCAAATTTAGTTTTGTACTTGTCCGCTAATAAGTGCACTTGACCACATCAGCCAATCTGGTTTTTGTTTCACATTTCACCAATTTTACCTAGTTTTACTTAAACCTAAATGGCTTCGGAACATTATAAACTTGGTGTTTATATGGGTGGAGTTAAAATCCCAAGCGAGATTTACGTTGTTATATGTCAATTTCACAAAGTTCTCTGCAATCCATCTCATATGACTTCACAGATCTCCAGTCTATTCGACTTGTTTCCATATCCAACGAATTGTGCCAAATATTTCAAAATGTCTAAAAACTCTTTTCAATTTTTGGAGTTCGTTCGATTTACAAGTAAAATTACTATCCCACCCGACTGTTTGAGTGAGTCATACCAATAATAATCATCGTTGAGCTGACGCTATTTGTAATTACAATCTTTATGATGAGACTTCCAAATAGATTCAATTAATTTTAATTAAAAACAGAAAATTAAATAACAGAAAATAAAAATAAATTTTCGTCCAAACAATAAATTAATATATTTTGACATCTTTAATATGTATATACACTCAAAAAATTAACCACGAAATTATTATACAACACTTTGCAAAATAATCAAATAACACACTGAATGACAAACGTTTAATTTTCATTGTTTTTTTTATCGTATTTACAAAAAAAGTTAAACGTAAATCCAAAGCTTTAAAAAAAAAGTTGGATCCTAAAAAACACAAATCATTAACAATTCATTATATTAATCCACATTTAATTCGTACTTTTGTCTGTATTCAATTAAATGAATACCCAAACTAGGGGATTATAATTTCGGTTATTATATTTTTCCATAAAATCATTCAATTATAAATTTCGTTTTAAATGGCGTATATATACGTATGTCTGTTTTTTTCAGTTAATATTAAAATAATATTTAAAAATAAAATTTCAAAATCGATGTCAAAAATTCAGAAGTTTTTTATTTTAAAAATATTGTTAAACGGTTTTGTGTATAATATGATAGGTATTAATAGTATAATGGCTTTTATTGATAAACCGTTTTTGTAATCCTGGTAAATCTATTCAAATATTAGAATAATAATAAAGGTAATAATTAACATGAACATTTATTTTTTCAACTAAAATATTAGCTCGGGTAAAATTCGTTCAGTTATTAAAACACAAAAAAATTGTGCTCACACAATTATATTACTAAATATGTGAAATTTTTTTGATTGATTTTATTTTTTTTGTGTTATAGAAAGGAAAATGAAAACAAACGATTATCGTACCAGAAATTTAAATAACAAATTACACACACTTACGAACAAGTAAATCTGCAAATCATACCATGAATATACAACGTAATCCCGTTATTGAAAAGAAAAGTGAAAAATATTGAACTTCGATTTTCCATTCAAAGCTTTTGTAACTTCACTAGAAATAACTTTATGAAGTTTAAATTTTTTGTTCCTTAAAGAGTTTTGGCAGATGCTCTAAAAAAGATATTCCACGTTTTTCTGACGGTCGTAGATACTAAATTTCAACTTGTTTGACTAAAAATCATGATAATGATTAAATTTTTATTTTAAAACTAAATATTTTGTCTATTTCTTTGAATGCCAAATAACTACACTTGAATATATAAATTCTATATAATTGATTATTTTGAAAAGGATATCACAAAACATTGAATTGAAAAGAAATCGATTTTGGAATTTTGTGATAATCGTTTAGTTATTCATGACATTTATTTTTCACCTCTGTTCATTATACAGTGAATTCATAGTAAGAATATGGTTTTTCTACGATAGCAGATGAAAAATTCTGTTTTCATGCAGGCTTAATCTTCTTTGAAAATGGTTCTTTTTTCATGTAATTTTACAAAGTTTTTAAATGCAAAACCACCATGAAAAAAAGAACATGAATTTTAAAGTTAAGTTTTAACAAAAATATATTTTATAACACAGTAACACTAGTGTGGGCACCTAGCCACACAGGAATACAAGGAAATGCTATCGCTGACGCTTTAGCAAAGCAAGGGGCCAATAAAATATTTGTTGGACCGGAACCATGCTTTGGAATGGCCAAGAGTTCGCTCAAAAGCACAATCCAAACAATGGGACAAGAACAAAATGCTAAATTATGTAGAAGCAGACAGGGACTAGTACACTCAAAGAAGTTTCTAGGTAACCTCCCTGTTTCACCCTTAAAAACAATCGACTTAAACAGAGAGTCTCTAAGAATTTTAACGTGGTGCGTTACTGGACATGGTCCTTTAAACCACCATCTTAACAAAATAGGCCTTGTTGTTTCCGACAGGTGCAGATTCTGCTACTCGGACGCAGAAACGATGGAACACGTCATCTGCAGCTGTCCTGAACTCTCTGGGCACAGATACAACCAACTTGGTCATAGAAGACTAACACTTCCATTACCACAAAACGTCACTCCAATTGAGCTAATTAATTTTATTAAAAGTCTCAACTTGGATGACAGAATACAACCAGTAACGGCACAGACGACGACTGACTAATAACAAAATCTGGGTAAGCACAATAGACCTTCAGGTCGCAGTGCTACTTGAACTGTAAGTCTCAAGGCCCTCCAATAAAAAAAAAAAAAAAAAAAAAAAAAATGTTAAGTTTTAATGTTAAGAAAAAATTGCATTTTATACGTGAGATGAGAACATATTACGTTCGTGAAATTGTCCCACTCGACGCTAACGCGTCTCGTAAAAATATTTTTTCTCACGAATAGACAGTGTTTCCATCTCTTGTGGAAAAATGTACTATTTTTTACTGTTTTGGTTTGCTTTTTTTATTGAAAGCTATTGCTATAACGTTAAAACTGATTCGGGAAATACCGTCTAAAACAATACTACATTTTGTAAAACAAAACCCAATGGAAACTAAGTAATTTATTTCAAACATTTATTCCGCCTATCTACGGAGGGAAAATTCATATATATTGATGAATATCATTGTAGTTTCTGTTTTCCAATATTGGGTAAAACATATAATGATCGTTCACGTTGACTAAATTAATTAAATTACCAGACCTACCTGCATTTATTACTTTATAATTTAGTGTTGGCTTATTAACTATCATATCAGAGCTGTGTAATTTGTGTCTCGAACAAACCACAAGCCACATTGAAATATTTGAAGGTATAAATTCTTAATTTTTTCGCTTCAATAGTAATTTATAGTACACAACTTAACTCTGTTGCATTTAAAACAATTTTTATATATGGAGCATTCCACGTGAACGGGAACAAACAAACGTGTTTTTTCCTCCAACTTTTGGGGATCGATAGAAATAGAACATCATCAGAAAAAAATTTTCTATTTTTTTTTAAATTTTTAACCAACGATTTTTTACCTTGGAGTTAGTGACGGTGACAAATTTGAAAATTTTTCTAGAACGACGAACATCTTCATTTTGTAGGCAATTCAAAGCGCATAAATTAAAAAAAAATATAAGTTCGTAAGAATCTTTTTACCGTAGGATACGATCAAAATATTTTAAAAAAATGTGAGGATAATTTTCTCCCTTATTTTGGAGTTTTAAATTTTAAAATCAAATTTTCCAAATGTATGACACGTTATTTTAAATATTTTGTTTTTAAATTTAGCTCAAAATATGCACGTTCAAATAATTTTTGTCGCGCAATGAAAACAGTATCGATATGAGCGCTACAGGGCGCTGAAGTTTAAAAACCGCAGTTTCAACGTTATATCTTGTTCTGTAAAACGGAAATTAAAGTTCAAAGAATGTAAGATAAGATAATCGTGATTGCTGAATCTAAATTCGGTGTCAAATTAATAAAACTCAAAATGGCGCATCCAATATGGTGGCAAAGATTATTTAAATTGACGAGTTTTGTAAATCGAAAAATATATTCCTAGTCTACGTAAAACTTTTTGTCAAAATTGTCATAATAAAAAATTTTAATACATGGTGCTATTTCCGAGGAAAAAATAGTAAAGATTTGGAACAACATGAAAATTGTGGTTTTTGACCTGCAGCGCTCTCTAGCGCTCACATCGATATTCTTTCCATTTTCCATCATTCGACAAGAATTATTTGAAAGTGTTTGAAAATTTTAAACCTAAAAAAATATTGCGACGCTGATGCATAGGCTGAATTTACCACAGCTCTGGAAACATAGTGTTCTAGATATATAGTGAGCTAATATCCATCAAATACTTTATTTGAAGTCTAACCAATGCTATAGATTTTGCTTAGTTCTAATCTATATATATAATACACAAAAAACGAAAAAGCGTAGCCATACCATAGAAAAGACGACTGAAGGGTACGCGGTAGGGAAAAAATAAAAATAAAAAACGAAACAAACGAAATTTATTAAATTTCTATTTAGTATTTTATATTTTCTCTTTAAATTTCAATTTAGCTTATGCTTTGATTTCGGAGTGGATAGACGTATTATTTTTTTTTTGTTTTAAATATTATTATTATTATTTTTCTTTGATTTTCTTTGATTTAATTACTATTTTTATTTGTTTTTAGATATTTTCTATTGATTAGAAATTAAAGAAACAATTGATAAAATTGATTTGTTCTTTCTTTGCAAAACAAGATAAGCAGGCTACAGATCTTCAATCAATTTGTCAATCAATTGAAAACGAAAATAAACGAAATAAAATTTAGGGGATTTTTGCACTAAATTTTATTCCGTTTATTTGCGTTTTTGAATTGATTGACAAATTGATTGTAGGTCTGTAGCCTGCTATAGAGAAATATTTCATAATGGCCGTGTTCTATTTGACTGAAACAACTGAATTATCTAAAAAGAATATATTAAGCATAATATGTAAAGTGTATTTTAGCTAGAACATAAAAAACGTTTCGTTGTCATTGTCGATGTAGTGAGTTGTGAGAAAGGTTCGGAGTTCAACGCGAACCCAATATTGATTTTTATTGTTTTGTCTATTTTTTTATAGAACATTAAAATTATTCCTTTTTATTCATAAAAACTCCACTTACAGCATTTAAATTTTTCGATAAAGTAGTGTCTTAAAATAATTATTGCTATAATGCCTTTTAGCCTTTACGTTCAAATTTATATCATTTTGATATTAATAAGAAAATTAATTGTTTATATGACAGATAGTGCTAAAAATCATATAATATTGGTTTTCTAGCATCATTTTTGCATAGTTTCATTTTCTGTAAATAAAATAAAGAAAAACAAAAGCTGCTATTTCAGTCTTTTCTTATTATTATTATTTCCAACCATTTGTAATTGATCGTATAAAAATTTATAATATGTACACCTCACGATGGTTTTTTATAGAATTATAGTTAAGCTGAAGGTGCACACAGAATTGATTAGAAGAGATTGGATTATGATGGATAGCACTTAGTAGTTGTATCAAAGCCGGATGAAAAGAGAAAGAGTGTATTGGCGTGTGAGGGGAGGGTGTGGGGAGGTGTGGGATGTGTGGGGGGGGGGGGGGGGTTTACCCCTCAGTTATAAAAATATTAAAGAAAGCAATTGTATCCCAAAAAAATAAATTATGTTGTACGAGAAAAATTAAAAAAAAATCTTTTAGCCGGAAGTGACAGACCGGGATGCAGAACTGTTGTGAACCGTACTAAATGCTTATGTACCAAGTTTCATCTAATCCGATTATTAGGTACAGGTACTATTGAGATTTCAAAAAAACAGGTGATCGGAGGACCCCACACCACTTTGTTCATTATCGCTCAAAAACTAATCAGCTCTATGCCATACATATTTGCATCTTTTTCCAAAGTATCATCAAAATTTATTAAGGACCGAATGTTGTATGCACCCAACAAAAATTGAAAAAATTGTGACACAATAAACAGGTGGTCGGGAGGTCTCCACCACTTATCCCAATACTGTCCAAAAACTAATCAATTCTTTGTCATTTAAGTTTCCATCTTTTTTCAAAATGTCATAAAAATTGATTAATGAACGAAGTCTGTATGCTCCCAACAAACTTTAAAAACAAAGTGTAAAAAGTTAGAAGTTGTATGGTAGACCCTACGCCATGTGGCAACTTTGTCCATAAAGTCAGATGACGGACTTTGTGATCTTACCGATAACCGAGTCCCACTGGGTTGGAAATTGTTCTGGGAGCGTGAGTCTATTTTGACCACGCTACCTCGCATGTGTAAAGCGCAATGATCACACTTAAACAGGTAGGTGTCGTCCTTGCCACATCCAGAAGAGTCTCAAGGGTCTAGAACACTGTCTGAAACCATGACCGTTTTTTTACAGTTTCAACAGCTTACCACTTTACTTTCAGAGTTTGGGGCTCCTTGTATTGCATGCAAATCACCTTTGGAGATGGTGAGGTGAGCCAGTGCCACCGGTAGTTCATCTTCAAATGACTCACCTTCTATGTTCCTTCCTGATTTCTATTTTTAGGTTGTTGAGCAGGATGTTCAACAACACTGTATCTGTTAATGGTACTCTGATAAACTCAGACTAAAGATATCAGAATAGAAACCATCGAATGTCTCGGTAGTTTTTTGTTTTCACACTCTAATTTTGTTGATCAGCTCATCATCGGTGTCTTGATTGCCGAATTCTAACCACGCTGCTCTACACAAGTCTTTCCATGTCATTAGTGGTGTTCTTCTGTGGTGTCGCCAAGACCATTCAGCGGCTCTATCTTTGAACAATAAATGTGCATGTGCAACTAAAATGTTTTCTTTACTTGAGAGAGGCACATTGGTCACTGTCACTTCTATTCGGTAAATGAACTCTTCAATAATAAGCCCGTTGGACCTTGCATTGAAGAATACACCCCAAACGCTGATAATTTTGGCGTTTCTGTCGTTATTGATTTGGTTCCTCAAAGACATCAGATTTGGAATCATTGATGTTTGATGAGACTGTGGTGCTCGGCTAGATGGAGTAGGAAGAGTAGCAAAATTTGGTTTTTGGCGTGTAGGAGACGTCAACCGGCTATTTGGTATCATCATGTTATCATCTGCTTGCATCATTTCTTCCAAGGTTCTATGCAACTGGTCTTCAGTACTTATTTGATGGTGGCTGATGTTAGTTGACTCAAAAGTGGGTTGCCTGGGAACATTAAACGGAGTTGAGTTTTGAGCATAGTTGTTTGCACCTGCTGTTCGTTCTAAATACATACGATGGCTTGCAGTTTGCGACCGTGTATTTTGTTTGAAAATTGCACCTGTTGAGCTCCCAACTATTCTTAAATCAAGCCGTCGTACTCGTTGTTGGCAGTTCGGACAAACAAATTCCTGAACGTTCATTTACATGTGTATTTTTAGAAGCTGACATTATGTGGCAATCTACTTTGCTTTATTGCGTAGAATTAACTAAAAGATAACTAAAACAAACAAATATTCGAGATGCACACAAAGAATTACCCTTTAAACTACGAAGAGACTATCGAAATCTCAATTCTTTATTTTGAAGGTTGTTAGAGAAAACAAGTAAGCTAATCTACTGCAACGATAGGTAATGAAAATTGATCTGCAGAAAACCCCTGGAGGGAGGTTTGGGACGTATATAAAAGGAACAAACAAATAAAATAAATTGTATCTAATTATTTTATGTTTTTAATTTTTTTTTAAACAAGTTTCCTTGTGGAGTTAAAATCAGAAATGGTAACTAGCACCTGGCCAATCGCAGTAAACAAATTTGATATATCGCACAACAATCCGCGGTTAATACTTAAATTTTGTCTGAACTGTTGAATCGTTTTATTTATTGATGTTTTTAAATTCTAATTAGTGAATCAAAAAAAAAATCTTTTTTCTATGTTTTGTAAATTGTATAATTTCTTTATAGGTAATATGTAATTGAATTTTAAAAATATGGAGGGGCTAAAATCTCACAGCTCTGAGATATCAAGACTTCGGTCTGGGTTAAGGATTTTGATATAGTTTTCGGCAAAAAACTTTTATGAGGACATGGTTTTTAGTTTTTGGCAGCGATGTATATCAAACATAACTCTTTGTTAAAGTACAAGTATTTTTTATCTCTGTTTAAAAATTTATTACAAAACTAACACGAAACATCAATACGTTGCCGGAAAATTATAATCAAAATTCCAAAAATATTGTTAAATTAAATAAAATCAAACTTTTTCAAAATTCCAAAAATTATAATAAAATCAAAAATTTAAAATTTTTCAAAATTCTAAATATATTGCAAAAATTATTACAAAATCAATAATACAAACTTTTTCAAAATTCCAAAAATATTTCAAAAACTATAACAAATTCAAAAATTTCCATGTCCAATTTCATTTTAAATTACATTTACGTCATAAAAACAGCTACATTTTTTTTCCCAAAAAATTGGCTAAAAATTAAATGAAATCATTTTTTGACACACTTGACATTATTTTTTGACAAACTTATAATGCCATAATTCTCTATAATAATAATAAAATATCATGTCATACGAACTATTAATTTTATTTTTTTCTAAGAAAATAGGGTAAAAAATAAATAAAAACCTTTCTCTTGACACACTTGACAACATTTTTTTGACAAACTTATAATGCAATAATCTAGATTTTGGTCTCACATACCAATCCCGACCATCAAGATTTCTCCAAATTCAATGTTCCTACTCGTAATCACTTAAAATGAACGTTATTTAAGCAAAAAATATGCAAATTTCCTTGTTTTGACACTCTTCACGATTGACACACTTCCGGTACAGTTATCGAACACATCGTCCTTTCGGCTCTTCCCATTGAGTAAACCTATTTGAGAAAAAAAAATTTTGAAAATTGTCCAGCGGTTTTCTAGATTTCGTCGGTTTTGACGGCCGGACGGACGGACGGCCGACAGACAGACACACATTTTTTTTTTGTTGCTTTTTTAGAATCAGTAGGTCCTAAAACGTCGAGAAATGCCCAAAAAAGTGGGGGTAAGAATTTCACTTTGAGCTCATGAATGTAATACTTAGGTCTTTCAGACCGAAGTAATTGATTTTTTTTTAATTTGTGACTTAAATGTAAATTTTTTCTATTGATTTTAATTTATAATTAATATCCTTTTTAAATATCGTTTTTATTTATTTATTTTAATATGTAAATTATATCTATTATCTAATTTTTTTTAGTGTTGTTTACTTATTGTGTGTTGTATATTCATTCAATAAATATTTTATTTGACTAATTTAATTTATTTAATTTATTTATTTAATTTAATTTATGTGATTTATTTAATATCTTTACGTTACTATTTTTTTTTCATTATTTTATTATTTTGATTTAACTATGATCCCGACGTGAGACCGATCTCGCTCCGCCACCGAAGAAGATTTCCTTTGTGTTCGTTACTCATAATAGTTTAAAGAGAAGTGGTTGGTAATTAAAGGCATTTAAAGATGGGATACAGCTCGCACAGATGGCAGAGGTGGTTCGACCCTGGTTTAATCATGAGCCATGTGTCGGAACATCCACGGCTCTCAGCAGCTGTGGGCACTGTCTGTACAATGAAAAAACTTTAAAAATTACAAAAAAATTTTTTACCGGAAGTGAAAAACCTGAAGTTGAGATGAAGAACTGTTGTTAAACGTACTAAATGCTTATGTACCAAATTTCATCCAATTCGATTATCAGGCACAGATGTTATTCAGATTAAAAAAAAACAGGTGCTCGTGGGACCCCCAATCACTTTGTTCAATATCGCTCAAATCCTAATTAACTCTTTGTCATATATATTTGCATCTTTTTCCAAAGTGTCACCAAAATTCATTCACGAACGGATGTTGCATGCTCCCAAAAAACATTTAAAACATGGTGGAAAAAAACACCTGTTAGATGGTGGACTCCCCAACCCTTTATCCAATGTACTCCAACAGCTGATAACATTTTTCTCATGTTACTTGAAAGTTTTTATCAACGTTTCATGAAAACCGATCGGTAGTTGTAGGCTACAGTAGGGATGAACACCTGAAAAATTTTTTTTTTAACCGGAAGTGACAAACCGGAAGTTGGTATGCAGAAATATTGGAAACAGTACTAAACCTTATATACCAAGTTTCCATAAGATCGTAAGCCAGGATTAGAAGTTATTGGAGATTTAAACTTAAAGATGTTTGGAAGACCACCCGCCATTTTATCCAAATTTGAAATGAATCCAGATCTTCCATTTTCAAGTGAACCTGGATCATTTGCCTAATTTCATCAAGATCCTATGCAGGAATGTCACCGACCCACAAATCCACACATACCCTTACCACAGAAACCCTTACAGACGGACACCAAAATTTTAGTTCGCTATTTAGATAGAGGATGGTCCAAAACAAGAGAAAAAACAAAATTTGCGGTATGTAAATTTATTTTTCTCGATAGATTGCATTACTTCACACAATTTAAAATTGTGGTGAAGTAAAAAAAACGTGTGATACAGTCCGAACAATTGATTTTAAAATTAAGAACCCCAAAATGAGGGAAAAAACTACCCTCAAAACTATTTAAAATATTTTTTAGTTTTAGCTCCGAAAAATGATTACTTTTGAAATTGTTTAGAGTCCGCAAACTTCTATTTTAGCGGCCTAGTACTTAAAGTCGTAATGACAGCACTTTAGCGGATTCAAAATTTGTTTATTCGGAAATCTTACAATTGAATGAATTTTAAATCTTTATTCATTTATTAATTCATTTTATATTATAATAATTTTAGGTACGCACGTATACAAATTAAGCAATAAATTTAAAAAAAATCCTATGAGCTAATACAAAAAAACGTTGTATGCAACACGTACGCAAATGGCTTTAGCAGACTCCTCTTCATATTACGGACGCGGCTAGCACCTCGTCCGGAAACATTACGATTCGTCCGCTAAAACTATTTTTTGCGTACTTGTTGCATAAACTACTAACATCGTATTCTACGTGGAAAAAATCTAACGAGCTAATGTTTTTTAAAAATTTTTTTTACGCAGTGAATTGGCTCCAGAATGAATAGTCCTTTTCTTTATTGCAGCGGTCGCAATCACTGTTATTACGTATTTTGAATCTATGCAAATACGATTTAAAAACAGCCATGTCCCGTCAGCGCCTACGTTGTGTAGAATGTGATGTTGTGATGTTTGGTATTAACCTAGATAGATTACTACATCCCTCAGCATCTTTTTGTGCTAACTTGTTAGTCTGTGCCTTGAAACTGATTTTCTTGTCTAGTTCCACTTCTAGATAGTTAATTTAGTTCTTCCAGGTGGTTATGTTGCCCCTCAATTATTTCGTTGGCGTTATAAAATTTCTCCTATCCGTCACTAGCACAGCTGCGGTTTTGTGGATTGTTATTTGCAGTCTCTTATGGTCCAACCAACTTTTAACCCTCTACAGACAGTCCAGAATGTCCATGAATCTGCATCGTTTCCAGATAAGCAGATGGGTATACAGCAATAACGTCGTTAAGAAAACCTACCATCTTTGATTCTTCCCAAGAAACTCATGTTTAGCCGGCCGTCATAAAACCTGTTTCACAGCAAAGGACCCTGTTTGGAACCTTTCGGAACACCACGGAACACACAGCTATACCATGTAATGAAAATTTTGCAGTTGTTAAATACCGCTGTGAAACCAGCTCAGTACCCAGAAAATAGAATTTCCTCTATGTTTGGTGTTCCCGAAAAATTGTTTTCCCACAAAGGTTTTTAGTTTGAATCCAACGCTCTTCGTGATTTAATCCAACGTTATGGTGTTCATCATATTTTTGCACCTAAATACTCCCCACAAGGAAGCGCTTCAGAATGAGTCAACATATCTGTATTTGCAGCTATCCGAGCTTATGTGGCTGATGATCAGAATTAGTGGGACAGACACATTCATAAAATTGCTTCCGCATTAAGGAATGCAACACATTCATCAACCTGTTTTTCTCCTCATTACTTGGTATATGGCCAACATACGGTCTCGCATACGGTCGAGCTAGTTACAAGTTACTGCGTGACCTCGACTTGTTAAATTAAAGTAACATAAAAGTTACACCACCACACAACCACCTTAGCATACAAGACAATTGGTGCTTAAACATCTGAAATCTGCAAACCTTTGGAACGAAAACCACTACAATCGCCGTAGTCGACCTTACGGTTTTAAACTAGGTCAGGAGGTATGCGTTCAAAATTTTATGCAAAGTGACGCTTTCAAACAGCTTGAGATGTTTTATCTTTCGGGTCATGTAGGTAATCCCCACGATTGTAACGTTATCAACGTTCCTGAATTTCCACATTTCCACATTAGTTTAGTTTTTTTATGATCATAATATCACTGTTTGCAGTTTAAAGAGAAGACCTGCGGTACCATGTAATGACTAGTGGAAAACGTATAATAAGGTATCAAAATTTTAAAAATATTTACATTTTTACGTTTTAGTGTAAAGTAACTATTTAGTTATGAAATAATTTAACTAACGTTATGAGGGCGAATATAGCAGCAGTATAGTTTGGTTTGTGAAAATTAAGTTATGTCTGGTTTGTAATCCTTGACGGGAATACAAGATTTAGTCACGCTCTGACAATCATACTCACACCTATCCTCTGGGTCAGAGCCAATGACTAAATACAACATTTTTGTTAAGAGCTCACCGCTATACAGCTAGCAATAGTATTTTACTCATTACAGATACTGGAATCACAATCAGAAACTTTTGAGAAGCTACGTGCCTTGAGATTAAATTTCCAATTAGCTGCAGTCAGTGAGTTCGATTATGCTTCTTATCCCTCAGCCCATCACAAATGCTGAATTGCAAGCAAAAGATTCACAATATGGACTAAAATGACCAAAAAAATAGGGAATCTGACGACCCCAAAAGTTGGCGGGACCCAGACCATCACCCATACCACAGCAAATTTAAATATTTCGTTCACCCCCTCAATTTTAAATGATCCACCAACCCTCCATGCTTCTTTTTTACTAGCCAATCATAGTGGATAAAGTATTAATATAATAAAACAACCAATCGTTGCGCCAGTGGTATAATAAAACAATATAACAGCTAATATTTACGCCAATGGTACCGGCGATTGGTGATTACGAACAATAAATCAATATAAAAGTCAATTGTTGGGTCAATAGTACTGGCGATTATTAAATACGAATAATAAATCTATATAACAGTTAGTCGTTGCACCTATGGGACCGGCGATTGTTGGTCAAGAATACCAATGCAATATAATAACCAATCGAGATAATTAATGAATATTGTTGTAATTCAAATTGTTGTAATTAGGTGAACTGTAATAAAACTTAAAAGTTGCATAAAAAAAGCGCAATCAATTACCTGTGTCTATAATTCATTGTCAAAATATAATTTATATAGTCATGCCTATACGGTAAATATTGCTAAATATGCCTATACGCATCATGCCTATACAAAAACTATCAAGTATTTCTAAGATAACTGCTTCGTAACAACCAGCATGTGTTACAGCTGTGCTGGTTAAGCAAGCTTGCAGGTGTGTGGGGCTCTTTATACAGTTGTAAACATTTTTTTTGATAATCAGTTCAGTCAGATCAGCTCACTCAGCTCAGTCTGATTGTCAATTTTGTTTTTTGTTCATAATACCGACAGGATGCTTTGTTGTAAGTGTCGTTAAGATTTTTCTTTTTCATCAAAAACCTTGCTTGTCTTTATGGAAATACATTGTGTACCTTTTTTCTTCTAAACAAATGAAATATAATTTCATCTTAGTAGGCCTATAAATATTATAAATGAGCAATTTCACGAGGATTCAACAACGTTTTGACTTGACCCCTTTTAATTTTGATTATTTTTTGTTCATAGATAGTCTTTCATAAATAAAAAATACAAGTTCTCCTAGAAATTTTTTTTTCGACCAGGGGTCTTCACAGGGTGCCCCACAATTTTTTGTTATTTTGTGATGTGAGTACATTTTGACGAGCGATTGTAAAAAAACTACTGAATCGATTTTCATAAATGATACGTCGTTGAATAGGTACTAGAACAAAGTTTTAAAAATGTACACTGTTTATTTTTTGAAATAATTTTTAACGGTGTAATATAAGAAAAAAACGGTGTAGTTGAAGAAAAGATGGCGCTACGCCTTTTTTTTAAACTAAATTGAAGCTTATTTTATATCTAACAACTTGTGAAAGTTTAGTACTTGCATTATTTTTTGTGTTAAAGATAAAATTCATTGTGCATATGACTGACGGGAATCAGTTTTTTTTGTTCTGAAGGAAAATCATTAAAATGGCGTTATAAACTAAGAGATTTTTTTTTATGTTAAATATCATATATTTTATTATTAAATGAACTTTTTAAAATATTATAAAAATTATATATGTAGTACAATAAATAAAATAAATACAATTGTTAAAAATAATTTACTCATTTTACAAACAGAAGTTGCTTTTAAATAGGAAAACACTTCTGCAATTATTTTGTTTGTATTAGATGGCATAAAAGAATAAAATGTTTATTTATCACTTTTATTAATCACTTATCACTCTTATAAAAAATAATTTGACAGTCTCGACTGCAAACAAAAATGCCGTATAAATAACTAAATCTATTAGGGAACTTTTGACTGGAGAAGTATTATGTTATTATGGAATCATAAGGTAAAAGATTCTATTTTAACGTTAAATTACAAATATTTTATTATTGAATAAACTTTTTAAAATATCATACAAATTATATATGTAGGTTAAAGAAAATAAATATAGTTATTAAAAATTATTTACTTATTTTACATTCAAAAGTTTCTTCTGAGTTGGAAAACACTTTTGCAATTATTGTCTTAGTATTTAATGGTACAAAAGAATGAAATTTTTGAGTTCCACGTATAGTAATCGCATTTTTATATTGATTTTGTAATTTTTCTTTTGTTGATTGATATTCATTTTTATCGGCGTATCCAAAGTTCATGGTAGATTCCCATTTTAAAGCCCATTCGAAAAGTTTTTTTGGTGTACCAATAAGATCTCTGCTCCCCATACTATAACGGTGTGCACCACGCTTCAGTGCACCACCAATCCCATCGCAAGGTCGCTTTCCATGGCTGGTAGCATGAAAATGCCATTCTGCATCAACCTTAAAGTCTTTTTTATAGTGGTTTATTTTTGTATTGAGAAGGTGCACCGTCGGTGTTATAAATTATTTTCCTAATATTAGAATTTATATGCGTTCTGATGAACTCAATAAGTTTTGTAATGATAAGATGGACTGTAGTACTGTTGTGATATCCGAAATGAGTATAAAACTTCGGTGCTGTATAAGACTGCTGTATAATAAATGACAAATGGATGAATAGTAGCTTGTGAATTATTATAATGAAGAAATATCCCCTTGAACAAAGCACTCTCCTGGTTCTAATTTTTTTCTTTCCTCAATGAATGTAGATTGCTGTTTTGCTATAAAGTTGTGTGGTATCAAAATTTGTAAATGGTAAACAAATTTTTTCATAAATTCTTCTACAGTTTCTATTAAAGTATCCAAATTGCATCGATCAGTGGTATTCCATTGTTGATATTTATCTTGAAGGATTCCTTTAACGTCAAAATCATTTAGTAATCTTTCTTCCAGTTGTTGAAGTTTTTTTGAACATTCATTGCACTTCAAAGTATGACAATCTTCTGTTAATTCACCACATGAAACAAAGTCAATTAATGTTTTATAATTCTGGAAAGCAGCATCAGTAATCCAAGACATCTTAGAGTTTTGAATCATTAGTTTCATATTTTGATGTATGCTACACACGCACACACTATGAACTCCTTGGGATAATTTTATACATTCTTGTAGTCGAAGGGACGTGAATTTAGTAAATCCTATTTTCACATCAGGAAATTTATTTTTAAACTACACATAAGCTTCATTTAATGTACATAGCAATAAGCGCTTTTGTGTATCTATGCTGAAATTGCTCATATTTTCTTTATTGTACATATATAATTTTTATAATATTTTGAAAAGTTTATTTAATAATAAAATATTTGATGTTCAACATAAAAAAATCTCTTAGTTTATAACGCCATTTTTATAATTTTCCTTCAGAACAAAAAAAAACTGATTCCCGACAGTCATATGCACAACGAATTTTTTCTTTAAAACAAAAAATAGTGCTTGTACTAAACTTTCACAAGTTGTTAGATATAAAATAAGCTTCAATTTAGTTAAAAAAAAGGTGTAGCGCCATCTTTTCTTCAATTACACCGTTTTTTTCTTATGTTACACCGTTAAAAATTATTTCAAAAAATTAACAGTGTACATTTTTAAAACTGTACTTCAAAACTTTGTTCTAATACCTATTCAACGACATATCATTTATGAAAATCGATTTAGTAGTTTTTCTACAATCGCTCGTCAAAATGCACTCACATCGCAAAATAACAAAAAATTGAGGGGCACCCTGTGAAGACCCCTGGTCGAAAAAAAAAATTCTAAGAGAACTAGTATTTATTATTTATGAAAGACTATCTAAGAACAAAAAAAAAATCAAAATAAAAGGGGTCAAGTCAAAATTTCCCAAAAATTTGCTGAACTTGCTCAAGTACATATGTAATTTATTTTGAACCAAAAACAAAACATTTAAATATTTATGAATGTATGAATTCTTTATTTACTGAATAAAAACCAGAAAATTTTGTTGTCAGAAAAGAAATAATTATGCCTTTAACAATATTATAATTAATCAGGTTTAAAAAAAATAATCGCACAAACTCGTCTCTGTATTATTCGTCAGTTAGGTTACGTTAGGTTCGGTTAGGTTAGTTCAAATATCAAATCTGACAGAATACAGAAGCTTTTTGATGTTCGAACTCCATACAAACTTAATGATTTTCCGTGTATTATGGTTTAAATTAACAAAAACTGATGAGATACAATCTATTTGACACATATTTCTGTAAAGGATATAGTTTGTTGTATAATGCTCATTCACTAAATTTTAAGTACAAAGTAAACAGCTGTCGTACAATCGCGTGTTTTCATAGAACTGTATTTTGTGTTTGATTTAATTTCTTTTCATAAACAAAATTACCAAAAAAAGGTTATACAAAATTATTCTGGAGTTATTGTGTCTATTTAATACTTTTGCGTGCTTAAAACCTATATCAATTCTGAAAATTTATTATAACACTATTATTCGTTTGAGAAGTTGGTTTGAAATTACCCGTTTAGATTCCAAATGTCTCTTTAATTTTGCCATTAAGATATATATATTTTTTTATAAAATAAAATTCTGGTATATTATAACAACCAAAAAAACCTAATTAAAACTTAAGAAATAGAGAACAGAATATTTACACTTTCGCCGATGAAATAAAAATATTTTTGGAAAAAATCGATAAAATTGTTTTTAACGCGTTGATAAAATCAAGTCGAACCAACAAAAGTCTGGTTTGACATTTTTTGTGAGAGCATGAGGAAAATTATGAAACCTAATACCAATTTAATGTATTTTGAACAAATCATAAATTAATTTTTCAAAACTTAGAGTTAATTTATTAAGTGTTCCGTGAGATCAAGTGAAATCAAGACTAACAAAAATTATTTATGCAACTTTTAAGAATGTCAAATTGTTCCAGGTTTGATATTGTTTTGTTTTACCAAATTTTTATCGAAGTTTTTCACGCAAACACGCATATTAGATTAAATTAATTGTTATTGTTAAACTTTTGAGAATTTATTGACATTTTTATTTGAATTTCTATTTTTTTTTATTATAGGTTCTAAAATTGACGATATTTTATGAAGCTAAAAGAAAATTCTTAAAATTGTTTGAAAAGAAAATCGTTTTTTCTTTCGCTGGCTTATAAATTTCACGATAAAGGAACGTATTTGGAATTGAAAAACGAGATGTTAATTTTGTTGTTGAGGGAGTTTTAAATATTAAACTCCAGGTTGCTCAAAAATCAAGGAGATAGAATGCACTATACATTAACAAACGGAAGTCAAATTCTCAGTTTCACTTGACCGAAGACGTATTGCAGATAACTGGTTATAACTGGTAACTGGTATGTTAATAACGGTTTTGTACTTAGAATCTTGACAGAAACATCAAATATCATAATATTTTTATGTCGAATGGCTTGTTTTCTGCCTGATTCAGAGAAATAAATTAAAGTTTAACAGAATACATAACATAAACGTTTTCCTCAAACACCATGGTGAACAGAAACAAAAACTCTAGAAAAAGTTTATTTTTTTCTGGTTTATTCCATTTTTCTTCGATTCAACAAAAAATAAATTTCCGTCGTATACAATTATCAAAAATATTTATCATTCTGGATTTTTTCCTTTTTTCACTTATTATTGCTTCTTTTTGTGCGTCCATTATTTTATATTATTTTATTTATTCCTTTGTACAAAAGTAAATTTTAAGAAGGATACTGTTTCATATTTGGATTGACTTGGTTAGCAAAAAAAAAAATCAAAATTCAAACGAATATAAATCGAACAGAAGGAAAATAAAATTTCCTTTTCGAAACTAAATGAATATTGTTTTCCTTATATTTTAGGCGAAATCAAATAAATTTAAAAAAATTTATTCATCCATAACAAAACTGACCAAAAAAAGCTAAATAAAGAATTAAAAGAAAATGAGAAAATTGTAGGTCGGCTGGAGATCGGAAAATGTATTTATTTCTAATCTATTTTAATAGGGAAACAATACAAAAACATAAATCTTTAGATATAAGAAGAAAATTATTTTTTCGTTCGTTTTGCTGTTTTTTTTTAAAATTGTTATACAATATTATATTGTCTTGTGAAAAAGTTATGTGGCGGGATGGAGTGTTGTAGTTGAAACTTGATACAGAGCAAATAAAGGAAAAGTTGTTAGGTGAGTTATTATTTTTTTTTATATTTTTGTTATTTAGCTGATCATTAGCTGTTTAAATATTTGAAAGATTATTCTCAATGAATTTGATTTATCGTTTTAGCACAGTTTTTCTTGTATATGGCGAAATTTTAATTGGCATGTCAATGAAACTTTTGTGAAATTAATTCACTAGTTAGTGTTTTGTTTTATTGGTGATTATAGACAAAAAACTATGTTTTTTGGAACTACTAATGGTCAATAAATCTTTTTTATTGCTATATTGATTTTAGTATTGGATATTAGATTTTGACATATTATAAAAAAATTTTTGTACTTTTTATGGAAGGTTTTCATATTTTTTCAGGAGTTTTTTCTGGTCAAATACATTTGGCCTTAATTTTCTGTATCTTCTATAAGTGTTGTATCTTTTGCTTTTATTTTAATGTCAATAAGTAAACCTAACCATCTCTGTTGGATAAATGATTTGCTTTGAGCCTGGTCTACTCCTCACACCATTTATAGGTTTTTAGTAGTAGTAGTATCAGTAGTAACTTGAGTATAGTATAAAATTGGTTAGCATATACGTTTTAAAGGCCAGAAGGTTGAATCAGATCGAATATATAATTCCAATACATTAAGCATGCTGAATTACTTAAAAAAATCTTTGTAATTTTTGAAAAATAGTTGGACTCAACTTAGCAGGTAGTGCTTGACGATTAATATTATATTAAGGCTTTAACATGGGTTGAAACAAATTTTCCGTATCACTAAATCACAAATCAGTGCAATTACTTTGAAAAGAACAATTAGTACTAGCAAGTAAGTTTGTTACTTGTTGAATCTTGCTCGGCGATCTATAATGAGAAGAGTATCTAAAATGTCGTAAGTGCTCTATGTCGGGGTTCCTGCGTTAGTGTTCGGAGCTCTCTTGTGATAAACAAAATTTTTTTAAACATGAGCTGATTCATTAAAAGTTAATCCAGATACCAGAAACCAGATACTTAAAACCAGATTTTAAAACCCATATCTTACCAGATACCAGATAGCAGGTACCAGGTACCACATACCAGATATCAGGTACCAGATACGAGATACCATATTCCAGATACCAGAAACCAGATACCAGATGACACAAATCAGATACCAGATACCAGGTACCAGATACCACATACCAGATACCAGATATCAGATACCAGATACCAGATACTATATACCAGATACCACATACCACATACCAGATACCAGATACCAGATGCCAGATACCAGACACCAGACACCAGACACCAGATACCAGATACCAGATACCAGATACCAGTTACCAGACACCAGATACCTGATACCAGATACCAGACACAAGATACCAGTTAAAAGATACAAGATACTAGATACCAGATAACAGATACTATATACCAGATACCAGATACCAGATACTAAATACCAGAAACGAGATACCAGATACCAGATACGAGATACCAGATACCAGAAACCAGATACCAGATACCAGATACCAGATACCAGATACCAGATACCAGATACCAGATACCAGATACCAGATACCAGATATCAGATACCAGATACCAGATAGTAGATACCAGATACCAGATACCAGATACTATATACCAGATAACACATACCACATACCAGATACCGGATACCAGAAACCAGATAGCAGATACCAGATACCAGATACCAGATACCAGATACCCAATACCAGATCCTAGATCCCAGATACTAGATACCAGATACCAGATCCAAGATACCAGATACTAAATGCCTGATACCAGATATCAGATACCTGATATCAGATACCAGATACCAGATACCAGATACCAGATACCAGATACCAGATACTAGATACCAGATACTATATACCAGATACCAGATACCAGATACCAGATACCAGATACCAGATACCAGATACCAGATACCAGATACCAGATACCAGATACCAGATACCAGATACCAGATACCAGATACCAGATACCAGATACCAGATACCAGATACCAGATACCAGATACCAGAAACCAGATACCAGATAGCAGATACCAGATACCAGATACGGGATACAAAATACCAGATACCAGATACCAGAAACCAGATACCAGATACCAGATACCAGATACCAGATACCAGATACCAGATACCAGATACCAGATACCAGATACCAGATAACAGATACCAGATACCAGATACCAGATACCAGATACCAGATACCAGATACCAGATACCAGATACCAGATACCAGATACCAGATATTAGATGCCAGATATCAGATGCCAAATACCAGGTATCAAATACCAGATACCTGATACCAGATATTAGATACCAAATACCAGATACCAGATACCAGATACCAGATACCAGATACCAGATACCAGATACCAGATACCAGATACCAGATACCAGATACCAGATATCAGATACCAGATACCAGATGCCAAATACCAGACACCAGACACCAGACACCAGACACCAGACACCAGACACCAGACACCAGACACCAGATACCAGATACCAGACACCAGATACCTGATACCAGATACCAGACACAAGATACCAGATACAAGATACAAGATACTAGATACCAGATAACAGATACTATATACCAGATACCAGATACCAGATACTAGATACCAGATACCAGATACCAGATACCAGATACCAGATACCAGATATTAGATACCAGATACCAGATACCAGATACCAGATATCAGATACCAGATACCAGATAGCAGATAGCAGATACCAGATACCAGATACCAGATACCAGATACCAGATACCAGATACCAGTTACCAGATACCAGATCCAGATATTAGATACCAGACACTAGATAGCAGATACCAGAAACCAGATTTCAGATACCAGATACCATAAACCAGATACCAGATACCAGATACCAGAGACCAGATGCCAAATACCAGATACCAGATATCAAATCCCATATACCAGTTACTAGATACCATATACCAGATACCAGATGCCAGAAACCAGATACCAAATACCAGATACCAGATACCAGATACCAAATACCAGATACCAGATACCAGATACCAGATACCAGATACCAGATACCAGATACCAGATACCAGATACCAGATACCAGATACCAGATACGAGATACCAGATACCTGAGACCAGATACCAGATACCAGATACCTGATACCAGATATCAGAAACCAGATACCAGATACCAGATACCAGATATCAGATACCAGATACCAGATACCAGATACTAGATACCAGATACCAGATACCAGATACCAGATACCAGAGACCAGATACCAGATACCAGATACCAGATACCAGATACCAGATACCAGATCCCAGATACCAGATACCAGATACCAGGTACCAGATACCAGATTCCAGATTCCATATACCAGATACCAGATAGCAGATACCATATACCAGGTACCAGATACCTGAAACCAGGTACCAGATACCAGATTTCAGATACTAGATACCAGATACCAAATACCTGATACCAGATACCAGATACCAGATACCAGATACCAGATATCAGATACCAGATATCAGATACCAGATATCAGATACCGGATACCAGATACCAGACACCAGATACCAGATACCAGATATCTTAAACCAGATACCAGATACCAGATACTACATACCAGATACCAGATATCAGAGACAAGATACCAGATACCACGTACCAGATACCAGATACCGGATACCAGATACCAGGTACCAGATACCAGATACCAGATACCAGATACCAGATACCAGATACCAGATACCTGATACCAGATACCAGATACCAGATAACAGAAACCAGATGCCAGGTGCCAGATACTAGATACCAGAAACCTGATGTGAGATGCCAGATGCCAGATACCAGATACCAGATACCAGATACCGTTATCCGGATACCAGACACAAGATACCAGATGGCTATGCTTACATATATGTAGTCGACTCACTAATTCGAGAAGCAATAACAAAATTAGATGCAATATTGCTCAGATCTGGATAAGCATACCCATGCTGTGCAAAAACCATATATGACATAGGGTTTGGCTGGGAAATACTCTGTTATTCCTCTTATTGCCTTTTAACATTTTGTTCCATCCTAGATTATAGGGAATGCCTGAATAAAATGCTGTTAAAGTTTTTGTCGTAAAAACTGTTGACAATATTCTTATTTGTCGGCTACACAGTTTGTAAAAAAGATTAGCAACCTCTTCTGATTACATCTCTGGTGTTGGTTTCCTGCCCAAGTGGTGTATACTTTTCTTAGCTTAAAAACATCTGCGAATGTTGAGTAGCGTAGCAACAACAGTAACGTGGAAACGTCAGATCGAATGTAATCATTGATTCCCACCAACTAATTTGCCAAGCAGTACCTATTTTAAATAAAATTCCACTCCGTCGGCCAATCGGGTCTAACAATTAGTTATTGTGCCAAAGTAATAAGAATAAAATATTATCAATAATATTAACTTCTCCAACTTAGATAGTGCTAATTTATTATTGTAACAGATTTCAGACAAAAGCAATTCACTCAATATGAGTTTAACAAACAATTATAATTCAACAATTTTTTTTTGTATTCAATAGACGTAAGTTGCGGTTATTCAATTTCTTATTCTTCTATTTTGTCTGATGTTTTTTTTCTTATGATTTCAAATCCAAATAGATTGAAAAGATAAATCCTACGAACATAAAAAACAACAAAAAAAAATAATAATAATAATAACAACAAGCATAACAAAATACGTGAAAATATTCAACAATCTCATGATGAAAATTGAAAAATAAAAGAAAACACGAGTACAAAAAAGTAACAAAAATTCAGTCGTTTAACAAAATATCAACAAAAAAGTTATAGAAGTTGAAGATAAAGAAGGAAAACGGAATTACAATAGAGCCAAGCTTTTACAAAACGAGAAAAACGTTTTTCTTTTCCAACAAAAGAGATACAAGATTGAAAGTAAATTTTTAAGGGTGGAAAAAAAATGATAAATCTGATTAGGATTAAAAGTATGTTTCATCTATCAAATTGATAACGTTTTTCTTCGTTTTCATTTTTCTTCTTTTTTTTGTGTTTTTTATGTTATTGAAATGTTTTTCTTATTTTCAATTTTATAAAATAGAAATATTAAATTACTATGATACCCTTTTTTTCTGGTTGATCCTTTTAACTTTTTACTACTTTCAAAAATTTTTTTTTATTTTTTTATAAATAAAAAACAATTTAATAGTTTAAACTTTATTTTATTGAATTGTTTAAGGAAAAATTTGAATTTTTATTCGAACATCTTTATCCTTTTTGTTTTAATTTTAACAACTTTTATTCAAATTTTTTTTATATATCCATCGTAGTTGGTATTTTATTTTTGAAAAAAAAAAAAAGGATTCCTTTTCATATATAGGAATTCAATTGCATTAAAACTCAATATATTGAATTTGGAATTCAGTGAGAAACAAATATATATACCAATGGAATGGATAATTTAGAAGAGCAATAAATTTTTATCAATGTTGTATAAAAAACGAAATACTTGAGATGTGGAGAATGTAGAATTTAAATAAAAGAAGCACATTGGGAACAATTAGAAAATTGATTGTTCAGGGATATACGAAAACATTCGGTTTTAGTTTGTTGAAGAGAAAATTGAGAAACAAAATTATAATTGAATTCAATTAGAGCTTTAAGCTGCAAATGCAACTTTAGTTGTAATGAACCAGATGTGGTGATTTGATTTTAGTAAGACTGAACCGAGGAGTAAGATTTCATTCATTTTATCATTTAATCTTCATTTCCAAATTAATTTTTCTACTGGGAAACTAAAAATGGTTTTTTATGAAACAGGTTTTAGTAATTGGATGTAGTACATATCAATATTACTTATTTATTGTGATAAAATCACCTAGGTGGCAATAACGAAATGTATTTATTATGCGCCAGTGCGTAATGAAATAAAAAACAATTTTATGTTGATTGAATTAAGACACTTGTTATGTATTGAGTCAAAGCACATAGATTTATAACCAAAAGCGTGGATTGGCTGTAAAAATAATATATAATACGATATTTTTCTTTCATAACTAATAATAATAGCTTTCGGTTTTAAAGATTTGGACACAAATTAGTTGATACCATGTTTCGAAATCTGTTTGTTTAAAGATGATCGCAAGGTTTATCGCCTTAAAGATGTTGATTAGATTTTTATGAAATGATTTTGCATACATGAATAATTCTAGACATATAAATATATAGAACAAAACAAGTGAAAAGGTTTAAAAACTCAAAACTGGTCCCAAAGCAGTTCTAGAAAAATAACAAATCGCAACAACAAATCTAAGGTTACACGTGCTTTTCCTCCATTCACAACCAGACATTTTGTATAAGATGATCCCCAAGAGCTTTTCTTGTTGTTTGCATATATTGAAGATTTAAAAAAGAAAACTTTGTGGAGGGTAAAAATTGAAATATTTTTTGAACAAAACATACAAAATTCCATGTTACCTGTATATAAATGAAACAAATTCATTACGTAGAGCTCCTAATACTGAGAAGACAATTTTTATTGAAACACAAAATTTGAACAAAAATTAATTTACGAATTTAATCCGAAATTTTTTGACTTTA